>BRDA01013326.1:45592-63912 GCA_036984385.1 Crenuchus spilurus | reverse complement strand
TCCAGCTTCCACTTGAGGATGCCCCAAAGATGTTCTATTGGGTTTAGGTCTGGAGACACGCTTGGCCAGTCCATCACATTTACTCTCAGCCTCTTCAATAAAGCAGTGGTCATCTTAGAGGTGTGTTTGGGGTCATTATCATGCTGGAACACTGCCCTGCGAACCAGTTTCCGGAGGGAGGGGTTCATGCTCTGCTTCATTATTTCACAGTACATATTGGAGTTCATGTGTCCCTCAATGAAATGTAACTCCCCAACACCTGCTGCACTCATGCAGCCCCAGACAATGGCATTCCCACCACCATACTTGACTGTAGGCATGACACACTTATCTTTGTACTCCTCACCTGATTGCCGCCACACATGCTTGAGACCATCTGAACCAAACAAATTAATCTTGGTCTCATCAGACCATAGGACATGGTTCCAGTAATCCATGTCCTTTGTTGACATGTCTTCAGCAAACTGTTTGCGGGCTTTCTTGTGTACAGACTTCAGAAGAGGCTTCCTTCTGGGGTGACAGCCATGCAGACCAGTTTGATGTAGTGTGCGGCGTATGGTCTGAGCACTGACAGGCTGACCCCCCCACCTCTTCAATCTCTGCAGCAATGCTGACAGCACTCCTGCATCTATCTTTCAGAGACAGCATTTGGATGTAACGCTGAGCACGTGCACTCAGCTTCTTTGGACGACTAACGCAAGGTCTGTTCTGAGTGGACCCTGCTCTTTTAAAATGCTGGTTGATCTTGACCACTCAGTTTCAGGGTGTTGGCAATCTTCTTGTAGCGCAACAATTTGTCTTTTAAGGTCCTCAGAGAGTTCTTTGTCATGAGGTGCCATGTTGGAACTTTCAGTGATCAGTATGAGAGAGTGTGAGAGCTGTACTACAAAATTGAACACACCTGCTCCCTATGCACACCTGAGACCTAGTAACAAGTCAAATGACATTTAGGATGGAAAATGACAAGCAGTGCTCAATTTGGACATTTAGGGGTGTAGTCTCTTAGGGGTGTACTCACTTTTGTGACATTAATGGCTGTATATTGAGTTATTTTGAGGGAAGAAAAAATGTACACTGTTATATAAGCTGCACACAGACGACTTTTCATTGTGTCAAAGTGTCATTTTGTCAGTGTTGTCCCATGAAAAGATAAACTTACATATCTGCAGAAATGTGAGGGGTGTACTCACTTTTGTGATACACTATATATATATATATATAGTATAACACAAAAAATATTTGATGTTTTTGACAAAATCCCTGAGGTAGATAAAGAAAATAATTCTAAATAGCTTTCCACTACAGTGTCCACCAAACTGTGTATAGGTCCCCACAAATAGACTTGAGGACTCTGGCCTGTGTTTGGTGTTTGTACTCTGTGACCATTATGATGACCGTTAATTTGGACTTTGGGTTGGATCAGACCATCAAAGTACTTTGTTCTCACAGTTCACCTTTGAGAATAACACAACAGGTTTTGTTTTGTATCTCTGCAGGTTGATAGAACATGGCCTGGTTCAGTGAGAGAGGGGGGGGATTAAGGGGCCCGATGAGGGTGCAGCTGGGCCTCTCAGAGCCATTCAGCAGGTCACCATCGCTCTCTGTTAAAGCTACCTAAACAGTGACCTTCTCCGACTAAACGCTGACTCGCCCCTGGCTATATGGCCAACTCCCGGTCCGAGGGCACAATGCAATGAGCTCCAGATGCTCCACAAACTGAAGAACCTGGAAAACAACCAGACATGAAAATACTAGAGTTATTCTACTTAATTTGGGCAATTTACACTTTACTCAAGTAGTACAAACACTTGTACTTTTACTCAGGTCTCACATTTTAATGACATTTGATGTACAAAGGAGATTCATCTCTTTTTCTCCACCAATCAGTCGAGTTTATGAAACTTTAACTAAGTGATGTTTGTAATTAAATCATAAAATAAATGTAAAATTAACCACAATTACAATAAGTTACCTTTGACTGAAGATCAGTTAGAGGAACCAGATCTTAATTTTCTTCAGAGTTTTGTATTCATGGCACTACAGCTGTTCACAGTGTTAACATTTAGGTGGTTACATTTAGTGATTAACACTCTTGAACTCCACTGGGGGTCCTTGGACAAGACTCCCAACTCTACACTCACTTATAAATTAACACCAGTGGTGTCTGGTGATAAATGTTCTAGGTGGGGCTGTTTGAGCCAAATTCAGTCAGTTTCCACAACCGCCCCAATATTATTGAACACAGACTGCAGGAGAGCAGAGCTCTGTGATGACATCACTATTTAATGGTCATTAAAGACTAATAATTAATGAAAACTGTCTTTACATGTAAATGTGTAAAAACAGAAAGTACAGTATGTATCATTAGATTAGCAGCTGAGAATTTACATCAATTTACATCAATAACGTCAGACGCTCCTATTCCACCCACTTACCAATGAAACGTCATTTAGACAACAGATTGGAGGATGCTGATTGGCTAAATTTATGTTGCATCTTGTGTCAGCAGGTCAGTGATTAGCTGCTGCTTCTCTGACTGACTGATATTTCTGTCGCCTCAGAAAAGAGAGAGAATGAACCAGGAATCTCATTTTCCCAAAAATATTTGATATATTACATGATAAAATATGTAGATATCGATTATTTAAAAAAAATTAAAATTAAAAACTATTTCCACGATGAAAGGCGGCACTTTAGCACCCTTTATTGTTTCAGCTGCCCCGGTGTAGCACAACTGTAACTGGACTTATTACATAAAGTGAAAAATAAAAAAAGCAATCATATATTAAAGAAATGCAGAGTCTGGACTTGTTACTGTTATAGCTGAATCTGATGTCTTAGAGCAGAACATATACATGTGCCTCTCAAGCTTACAGTCCAGTCCAGTTCAGCCTAATAAATAAAATAAATCACGTGATCTTCAGCTGATTAACTAATAAACTACACTAGACTCTGGATATCTAGTGGGGCTCTCCTGAGACTAACTATGGAAACTCTCTATTTAGACACATTGTTATTATTAGTGATACAACACTGACATCTAGAGGGCAGTGTAGACATGACAGGTTGGAATAAGACAGAATGATAGTTACAAAAAAACTTTTACATTATTATTATTATTATTATTATTATTATTATTATTATTATTATTATTATTAATCCTAAATTGTGGTCACAAAATAAAAAAAAAATTACATTTTACTGCAGTTAACTTGTGGCCTCAAAATATTATTTTGTGGCCTCAAATTATTCTCTTTTGGCTGCAATATAATTTAATGGACTTGGTGGAAGAACTCCACTCTGTTTCATATCCATTATGCTAGCATAACTGTACTCCTCAAAGGCTGTTATCCCGCTTATACCCCGGTTACCACATTTAGACATTTCTGTGTATTTACAAAGACAATTTTTAACTGGATCTACTTCATTAGTGTCTCATTATATGACAATATTGTGACCACCTCCCAAATACCCACCCTTGGCTCAGATAACACTAGTGAGCTGTTGTGGGATGGACTGTATTAGGTGACAGAGGCACTCCTCCTGGACCACTGTGGTCTGTTGATTGCTCTGTACCACTCGTCAGTCACTCCCCTCTGGCATCAATGGAGCTTTCACTGTTATGCCATTGAGATTCTCAATACACCTTCACTACAGCAACTCTAGAACATCCCACAAAGTTAGTGGCTTCTGAGATGCTGCCTCCACCGTGTTTCACTTGGTACCTTATTATCATGCCCATGGTTATAATATTCTGATATGACTGTGTACATATCTGCCAGCCAATCAGAGCATTTCTCATCATGTTATTGCATAACATATGTAAAGGAGTTTATCATGTTTCTTCATTGTTGTATAATATTTGATTAATAGTACATGGTCAATTAAATAAACATTAACTTCACTTTATATATTATTATTATTATTATTATTATTATTATTATTATTATAGCAATAATTGTAGTAGTAGTAGTTTATTCAGTTTCACAAAAACATATGCATATATACATTGCAATACAAAAATAACAAAAAATTAAAAATGTATAATATAGTAATAATGAAAATTGACTGAATATGTGTATGCTAAAGCATTTGATTATTTTGTCTATTTTTACCAAGTTTACCTTAAACCTTTATTTTACACAAACATAACAAATAAAATCAAAGCAAAACAAAAACTAAATTCCCCTATTTCATACATAACAGTGATCAATCCTCATTTTTATATTTATTTATCACACTATTCATAAATGTTTTTTTATTATTATTTGCTGAGTGAAGTACACATTATTGTCTTATCACATTTATTACAGAAGTTTAATAACTTTAACCCTTATGCATTTTTTACATTAGTTATTGCTCTTATTTTTTTAAACTTTGAAATTTTATATTTACATACTATGAGATATTTGGCATGTATGTGCTGCAGTTGTAAAATCAGTACACCAGTGCTAATATCTCATGTATATCATGACCATTCAGTGTATTATTGTGATTATATCACAATTCTGTTATTGCTGTTTATTGTATCAGTCATAATAGACCAGGAACATCATTTCCCAATAACTGTTTATTATACAGGCAATAAACAGAGATATAATGATGTTGGTCAATTGGCGACCCCTGGAGGTCAGAACAGTATTACATGTAGTTTGTATCACAGCTGTGTTGTATTTAAAGTCTCACTAACAATATATGACACAATTATTATGATATTAATCAATAAAAGGTAATCTAGTGAGATTCTGGCCTAGAAACGTACCTGAGATCAGAATCACTGAACTGTCACTGAAGCTTTAATCAGCTGGTGCTGTTAATGTTGTGAATACAGACTGATGTTGTTTAAAGTTGTGATGATCTGAGATGAAGGTTAGAGAGCTGAGAAGGTCAAACACTCAGAATGTCTCCTTTAGGTCTCAGGGAGGCAGTAAAGCTGAACAGCTGATGTGTAAACAGCGCAGCCACACTCAGGGGGTGGTTTTCACTCTGACCAATGAGAACATATTTATGGTCTCTGCTAAAGACATGATCAGAGGTAGGCAGAGCAGAGTTAATACATTATACCTTAAAACAAGATATCATCACTAAAATACAGTCAGAAAGCCATGGAAGCCTTTTTCTGTCTCTTTAACTAAAATCACCTACTAATTATTATTAGTTTTAATTATAAACTTAATTACTGCATCTTTATTTTGAAGTGTTAAGTCATAAGTTTGAGTTATTATTGTATTACTGTTGAGCTATTGCAAAATAATGACTTGGCATCTTAGTAGAATTATTTAATATTTCAAAATAAAGAGTTAATATCTCTGAATAATGACTTGATATAGTATGATGACTTAGTATCTCAAAAATAACGACTTACTCTCTCAAATGAGTGAGCTAGTATCTCAAAACATAATCTAATATCTCAAATTATGACTTAATTTTTCAAAACAATCAGCTACTCTCAAAATAATTACAAAATAAAAACTTAGAATCTCAAAATCGTATCACATCTCAAAATAATGACTTAGAATCTCAAAAGTAATGTTTAATATCTGAAAATAATCATGACAAATTATATATAATCTCTCATACGTTTTCAGCGCTGGTTTGTTGTCAGTAGAGGGCGCTGGAGCGCGTGTGAATGCAATGGAATGTATTGCTTTTCTCACCCGTATTGTGACAAGCCCCGCCTCCTGCTCTGTGATTGGCTACTTAGTTCAAACTCAGTCTATCCACCAATCACACTGTGAAGCAATTTCAGTATTACATTTAATATCGCGTTCAAGATCCATAAAACATAAATATAAATTTGCTAAACTCTTCAAAACACGGATGTTTATTTTGTAGACTGTAAATTTAAACTATTTAGAAAAAATAAATATGTATTGTGTGTTTCGTGTTGTATGTCGACGATAATGCAAGATAAGTGACTAAATATACAAGATATTCAAAAATGTGAAAACAAAGAAAATAGTTTTAAAGTTTTAATAAAAGTAACGTAAAAACAACAACAACAACAACAACAACAACAACAACAATAATAATAATAATAATAATAATACGTTAAAATGATTACTATTAAAGTAAAACGTCAAACGAAAATAAGTGAAAAAAAAATATCATAATAACAAAATTTAAAAATAAAAATTTTAAAAAATTAAAGGGTAATGTTGAAATTGGTTACTGTTAAAGTAAAAAAGTCAAACAAAAATAAAATTAAAACCTAAATTAGAGTTAAAACAGAATGTTAAAATGAATTCTAATAATTTTATGTGTATGCACGTTATATAAAGTCTTCGACGAAGACGAGCGAGACCAATGACATAAAAGGAGGCGGGACATTATTGAGCTCGTAGCCAATCAGAGCGAAGGGGCGGTGTTTACCGGAACTCGGGTGTGAAAGCAGCAGTTGGAGAGGAGCTCGTGGAGAGACTGAGCGGTGATGTCATGCAGTAAAGTTACGGAGGTTCTGATCTGACTTATTTTTGCTCCTGAAGTTTGCGGGACGTGCTGTGGCGGACTGTTTGAGGACTAAATGCGCCTGTACGCTGAGATCTAGTGGAAGTTTGTGGGATTATTCCGAGCCCCTGGACGGGCTGCGTTTGGGAACTTCTGGAACTTCAGATCCAAAAAAATGAACCGCAGTTTTAATAAAGCGCAGCCTTTGCGCCAGTTGGAGCTGGACGCAGTGGAGGTGAAGAGCAAGGTGAGTGGAGAAGAGCTGGGAGGTTGTACAGGCAGGATATAAACAGTGTTAAATGGTGGGGATCTGGACCGTAGTAGGAATTAGCTGGACAGTGTTGGGGGCTACAAAATCACTGTGTGTCCACTGACACTCCACGTTTCTCCTAATTTCTCAGACATTTGACCTGTCTGATTAGATGAGTGTAAGTCTGGCCTTGTTTTGTTGGCCCATGAGACAGCCAGGCTCATGCAAACTCAAGCCAGCCTTACAAACACCCAACACTAGCCTCTTCAATTCCTCACATTCAGACCTTCATTACTTTCTTATTTTCCAAGATGCACACAAAAGGGAGGAGTCATTTGAAAGCTGAAAGCCTTTTATTTCTACTTCAGTTGGAAACTTCTGTCTATTTTCAGCGGCTAATAAAAGATTCTGCTTCAAATGAGCCATGTGCCATACCTTTAAGATGGAATAAGCATTGAGTGAGCATTGAGTTTTGTTTTAAAGCCATTGAACATATACCATTTTCAACTTAGCATCTGAGAGACTAACATTGCTAATAAACTCAATAGTCACCTGATTCTGCTTCACATAAACACATCATGTCTTCAGTTGAAATAATCATTAAGTAAGCATTGAATTTTGGTGGCAGAATTGATGTTTAAATAATCCCAAACATACAGTTTTCAACTCACATCAGATATAGTTTACATCTGGATCTGCAAAACTAGCATTGCTAACAAACACTAGAACTCAATAGTCACCTGATTCAGCTTCAAATAAGCCATGTGTTATATCTTCAGTTTGCATGCCCATTGAGTAAGCATTGAATTTGGTTGCAAAATTGATGCTTAGATAAGCCCCAAAACATTCAGCTTACCAGAGATATAGTTCAGAAGTGAGATGAGCATCGCTAACAAACTCTAGAAGTCAGTAGTCACCTAAATAACCCAGCCAATTTTGTAAAACTTCTCTAAACATATTCAGACCTTATCTACATTATGGTTAAGGTCTTTCGGAGTCTTGGACTTGGCTGATTGACTAATTCTATATTAGGCTATATACTTGTAAAAAAAGCCAATGGGCAGGTGCTAGCAATGTGGGTGGAACCCTCATGTGTATCTCTTTAGTACCTTTATTTAGGAAATTTAAATAATTTGATACATTTTTGTTGCAATTATTGTTTTTTTGTTGTTGTTACATCAACAACTTAAAGATACACAAAATTGAAAAAATAATACATCACATACACAACTTACACTTATATATGCAGTGTAGGACCGGAGCTCTGATGCTATCAAGGACTAGAAACCAATAGTCACCTAAATAGCCCAGTCGTTTCTATAAAAAAAACATCAAAACTTTTCTTGGCCTACTCGGACCTTATCTAGATTGAAATTTGAGTCGAGTCTTGGACTCAACATCTGTAGATGTTGTACCTTTACGTTAAGTTGGCAGGTGTTGTTTTTTCGGTTCTCTGACTGGTAACTGTAGTGTTGTTGAAGTTGGATGGTATATTCTGGATCTTGGCTTTCTGTTGTCAAGATGAAATTTGTAATGTTGTGAATGTGAAGGTCCTAATTAGTGGAATGCTGGGCATGGTGCCCAGACCCGGCTGGCATTGTCTGATTACTGCCATAGTATTCAGCCATGCTCTAATTCATAACAGAGACTGGAATTCCTGCTACTGGTGGCAATGAAAAGAACCCCTGTCTGTCTGGCTCTGAGAAGACAAGTGGCCTCCATTAAGCTTCTCATCTCTTGAAGCTATATAGATAGTGCCGTGTGAATGATGGTGTGCTGTGGTGGCCCTCTCACAGAGGCGGTTTTTATTAAAGTGTGAACGACCTGATAGTTATTCTGTGTAAAACTGACTCTATGTGTGAGGTGAGAGCAGCTCTTCTGATTTCTGGAGGCACTTTTTTGCTATTTGAATATGTACAAACGGTAGTTTACTGCACTACAGAGCATGTTGAATTGAGCTTTTCCATTAAAAAGTAAAATATTGTGCAATATCTGGCTTTATTAATGCCTGAGAAACCCAGTTGGAGCAAAACCTTGAGTCTCCAAAATGACATTACAAGGAAAAAACCTGCTTAACATTTAATTGGTCAATTAAGAAAAACAAGTTTACAGGAGCATTTCGGATTAAATTAGATTGACCTCCGCTTTAAACCCATCTGTGCAGTGGAACACCACACACACACACACACTAGTGAACACACCATGCTGTGACATTTGCCTGAAGCAGTGGGCAGCCCTATCCATGGCGCCTGGGGAGCAGTTGTGGTTTCGGTGCCTTGCTCAAGGGCACTTCAGTTGTGACCTGCCCGGGGATTGAACCAGCGACCTTCCGTTCACAAGACCAGATCCCTAACCACCAGGTGAAATTTTCATAAAATGTGATACTTCATGTGAAAGAAAATTTGCGAGTGTACCACGGCTTAGTTTTGCTTGTCGCATACACTCCACACCTGCGGGTGGCGCTGTGACATTTGTGAAGTTAAGTTCCAGTCATGAAAAACTGTGGTCACCTTTAATGCTCTGGCTACAACAGAGAAATATTGTTGCTGTATAAGCCAAAGTTAGAGGAAGAGGAAGAGGAAGAACTAGTGCTGGGCGATAAAACGATATCGATTTTTTTCACGATAATTTTTTCCTCGATGACAAGCCGGGACAATAGAATTCGATAAGCATAAACGTTCATTTCCATTTCGCATCTAAGCTGGTGAGTTCAGAAGTCTAATACTGCTGCTTGTTAGCTCCTCCTCACCAGCGCCGCCAAAATGCACTGTTGTGTTTAAGACAAGCTGTGATTGGAGGAGAGCGTAGTGGGGCGGGGCGAGAGAGCATGAGGTTGCTGTCTGCTGGTCTGTTTGTGTGAGAAGGAGAAGGAGGGGAGCTCCCTGTGTGAGAGTGTGTCAGCCCAGTGCTAGCATTAGCCTGTTAGCTTTGCTCTCTAGCCTGTTGTTATTTTGGAGTGGCTGCAGCCGACAGCAATCGTAAGTTTCAACAATAAAGCGACGACCGGACGCTACAATATTATGTTCTGACAATAAACATTTTAATATTTTAAATAGTAACATTTCATGTATTCATTCTGATGTTTTTAGAAAGATGTTTAAAACTATGACAGTGTTAGAAAATTTAATATCGTGATAATTATCGCGATTGATCAATATAAAAAAATTTATCGTGATATAAAATTTTTGGCCATATCGCCCAGCTCTAGGAAGAACCTAGAAAGTTTTTTTCTAATCGGCCTTTATGGAAATAAGAAAGCAGAAAGCCTCAGGTAGTACATGAAGCCTTTAAATCGTCTGTTTGTTTTCATGGCACGCCTCTTTTTTAACAACCAATCACAGACATTGTCACGTGGTGTCTGTAGCCGCGGAGTTCGCCCAGCTTCCATGTGCACGACACGGCGAACGAAGCCTCTGCGATTGTTCGTTTTCTCCACAATTACATCACATTGTTCACTGAAGCCACGCAAACGTCTTCTCCGCAAGTAGTAGTCTGATGTTTTCCAATAATGTATAAAACACATCCCAACAGGGGCAGTTTTACACTATTTGTGCATCAAAGTGAAAATGAAGGTTTATGGTTCTTTTCGTTCTTTGTCATGGTCTGTACTTTACTATTCAGTTATTTCGGGATTGTCTTTGTTTTAGGTGTATAAAGTAAGGTTTTCTCTTTTTTTTTGTTTTTTTTGGGACAAATGCCAGTCCAAAAAATTATCCGTAAATTTTTGTGCCACGGTCAAGTTATATTTGACACATAATTGTTTAAACTCCATGCTTTATTGATGTGAAAGTGGAATAACTGCACATGTAATGCACAATTTGTCTTTATTTACTGAATTTAACATTTTGTGCAGAAAAATAAAACCAGATATGACATATAAACATTATGGCACGTTGTTTTTATGCACATTTTACATTTTTTTTTTTTTAAATCAGAAAATGAATACTAACTGTGGCTAAAATGTACAAAGAATATTTTCATTCGTGCAGACAAAGAACTTATGTCTCTTATTTTCACTTAGAAAGTCAACAGTGTCATATGAGCAGGAGTGTCCAAACTTTTGTGCAAAATTCAGCTAATAAATCAAAAATGTGTAATTTAACGTGTAAATTAGCTAAGAGTGTCTAAACTTTTGCGCAAGATTGTATCTTAATAGCTACAGTAAGGCTGTGTATTTGCAATCACCCGGCGGTACGATGTACATCTATCGTGATACACAGGTTATGATTAAATTGATCACAATCCGGTAAGTACAGTGATATTTTGTGATGTTTTAAATCTGATTTTAGGAAAATTGTCAGCAGTGCGTCCTTGCACTACTTGTATCTGTTGGAGTCTAATGGCCGAACTTTAATGGCAAACTATTGATTAAAGTCCACTCTGTGTATCACTAAATATAATATTGCGATACTCAATATTGTTGATGTTTTGTTACAGCTCTAAGCCACACCCAGCTTTAATCTTTAGATCAACATTTTCCATTTTAGTCAGAGAATCAAATTTTGATGATGGTCTGTTTGAATAGAGAGGATGTTACTCAGCACACATTCACTGATTCATGACATCACTAATCTCTCCATATCACACCGAGCACTCTGGAACGTCACAGGATGTTGTCATGGAGTTCCTGTCTCTCTGGTCCAGGAAGGCTCTTGTTTTGAGAGGGACTGGTGGGCAGATAAGATGAAAACCAGGCCAGGAGGACTGTAGTGCTTTATGTCCTTTATCCTGAGCTCCTTTTCTCTTCTTTTGTGTAAAATAGTTTAAATGTGGTGACTTTATGATGCTTGAATTAGTTAGAATAATAAAAGTTAAAGCTTTGGGCCCAAGCTGTGAGTAAGAGCTGTGTCTTTCTAAATGTTCACATTACAAAAATTATGGTAGTTTAATACCTAAATATCGATTATCGGCATCCTCGATTACTAATAATCAGTATCGGCCCTGAAAAAGAATCATCGCTCGACCCCTAGTGTAGCGTTCCCCTTTTGTTTTTTAATCATAACAATGTAGAAGTCTGATCATTTGATTTTTTATCAGGAAAAGTCATCAGTTTGAGCCTTTAACAGCTCAGAGATTTTCACCTCTATTATAAAAACACACCGCGGGTCAGAGAAATGGTACCCTGCCCCTTCCTCACAGATAAAGTCAGGCGTTATCTGCATTCCCATCAGACTCCCAGATTAAGACGCTAATGTTGAAACTTGATAAGACTGGAAAAAAAAAGTTTCCCAACCAGAACAGCTCTGACAAGAACATCTCTAACGCAAGAGCGTCACCTGCCCCAACACGTCGGGGGACGTGGACTGATGTAGACGCTGCGGTTTCTCTCGGGTGCTGAGGAAGATGGATGTGGGGGTGTTTCACAAAGCAGTTTCTGACTTGAGCTGAATCACCTGAAATGAGTATTTTAACTAGATTCAGTCACTTCTTCTGGAGCTGCTCCACTTTTGGCTTCCAGGACTTTCACAATGACTTCTCAGTGAGTCAGCGGTGACATGTTAGTGTGCATGATGATTATGTGCATTTTAAACAGATTTTCTCTCATTTTTACAGTAAGAGACTGATAAACACCCATTTTACACACTGTATTGTTTATATACTGGTGTAATTAACGGATTCCTATTTTTTGCTCTGCATGATTTATTTTTTCCCATAATTTTCTCCTCAATGTAATTTAGTGGCCATTTAACCCCGCCCCTTTTATCAACTCTCCCTATCACTATCACTTGCAATGTTTCTGACTTTCCTGGGAGGTGGCAGATGAGCACAGGCCTCCTCCAATACCAGTGACATCAAGGCCATTTTTTTCCAAACTACTTGCGATACATTGCCGCCAGGCAGCTAGTGCGTTCAAAGGAAAGTGCAAATCCCCAGGACTGATGGATCACCCAACAGATGCGCGTGTCAGTCGACATTGTTTTTTATAGTGCCACAGAGAGTACACCATCTTGCCCACCCGAAGACCAAAGATCACGGCCAATTCTGCTCTCTCAAGTGCTGTCGATGACACTCTAAAAACAGCATAATCAGGATTCAAACTCGCGATACTCGGATCACGGTGGCAGCGCTTTAGTCTGCTGAGCCACTCGGGGCCCGCTGATTTGGCTTTAGGTGATCTGATTTCTTGTCCTACCGTGTGTTTCACTGCACAGGTAAGTTAAATGCGGAGGTCAAATTCCATTGTGTGCAACCACATTAAAACAGTTGAATCTAATCAGAGGAGGCTTGTGCTAGTCTTCACCCTCCTAGAGTCCGAGACATTACAAGTGATTGGGAAATTCCTAATGCATGCGTGGGTTGATTGGATATTACCACATTGAGGAAGAAAATTGGGTTAAAATAAAGAAAATTGGTTACGGTTGCGCTAATCTGATTAGCGAATAATTGCTATCGGTGTCAGGCCTGAAAATCATACAAGTCGACCTGTAGTACACGCCCAAAACTTCAACTGAGGCCTGTTCTGTCATCTGCAGCCTGGGATGGTGTGTGTGTGTGTGTGTGTATAGGTGGTCACAGGTTGTGTAAACACACCCCGAAACGCTGACTGAAGTTTACTCACGCCAGTGTACCGAAACCTCCAGCACTGCTCTGGTTCCAGCTGAAATTAACACACGACCTCTCGCACAAGTGCACAACAAATACTGCAGTTTCAACTGGAACATAACCACCACGAGTGTAACCTTTTAACTGTCTGTTATTCTATAAATCTTTATTTATGGTTTTGATCTTTTTTTATCCTTAAGTTTCACATATATTGATATAAGTGTAAAGTGCACAATTATTATCCAATGTGCTTGCACACATAGCAATTTGATCATTCGCATTTAATCAATCCGTGCATTAAAATACACACGCTAGTGAACACAGTAGAGGGGATGGTGAAAACACGTGCCTGAGACAGTGGGCAGCCCCTATCCATTGTGCCCCCGGAGGATTTGGGGGTTAGGTGCATTGCTCAAGAGCACTTGCAATCATGACCTGTCACGGGATCAAACTGGCGACTTTTCCACTTTCCCCCGAGTGACTTTGCCCACGGCTGCCCCCCCTTATTGGCTTTGCCCACGGCTGCCCCCCCTTATTGGCTTTGCCCACGGCTGCGGCCCCCTATAGTGGCTTTGCCCACGGCTGCGGCCCCCTATAGTGGCTTTGCCCACGGCTGCGGCCCCCTATAGTGGCTTTGCCCACGGCTGCCCCCTTTAGTGGCTTTGCCCACGGCTGCCCCCTTTAGTGGCTTTGCCCACGGCTGCAGAAGGATTAGCTTCAAGACTTTAGAGCAGTATCATCTTGAGTGACCACCTGAACCTGGACAGTGTGTACACTAGCCGACTGAAACACCATCTGTAGTGGTTTAGGTCTAAAGCTAAAGGCCTATTGGGATTGGATGAGTTTATCATGGAGGGTCTGTTCTTAACATTTTGCACATCTGCTCAGTGTTTGAACTCCTGTGTCCGGGTGCATTTAAATAACTACTGGAGTGAGTTTCTGGGTGGTCTGACTCACTTAATATGACCACAGTTCATTAGTAGCTGTAGCTGTTATTATAATCACTCCACAGTCTGTAGTAGTATCTTGTTTCTTATGGGTTTTAGTTTATTTTACCTCCACATAATGTTCTCTCTGAGAAGTGGAAGATCTTCCATCCACACCAAGTAGATTATCAACTGACTCTTCAAAAGCTTCACCTTGGTCAGTGTGGACTTGTGAACAATGAACAGTTGAGTTTAGTTGTTGATCTGCTGATGAATAGCTGGTCTTGGGCGCATGGTAAGATGGCACACCTGCCGTAAAGCTCCCCGGCACCGCCCCGCCAGCCGTGTGTTCATATTTCATACAGTAATCACAGAGCGCTGCTGGCTTCTCCTGCTGAGGACGTAATTACAGCGGTGTAGGGAGCTGAATTTGGGGGACTCTGTGTTATTGAGACACACAAAGCAAGGCCTGTGTTTTGCTGGGCTGCCCACATGCTCCCCTCTCCAAAGTGAGCATTAAAAAGGTCACATGACCACATCCCTGACCTCAGCTTGACCTCAGCTTGCGATGGTCATGAAAAGCATCCGAGCCGGTTGTGTTTACTAAAATACGGTGTGGTGATGTGTGGGAGCTGCTGAATGTTTTTGTTTTTGAATGTGGGAAGGAGGCATGTCATGCGTGGCAGCTTAAAGCGATCGTTTGGGGACTTTTAGCCCAAATGTAGAACATCTGCCAGGACATGTTTGCTTTTTTATTTACAAGGCTAATGTAGCTAATAGAGTTGCAAGTATCAAAACATTTCAGTACTCACATTTGGCAATTAATTCTATTCTCTGACTTTCAGCACCTTTTAATACGAATAAGATACAACAATTTAACAGCGGACTTTAACTCTGTACAGATTAGATGTGAAAAAGAAGAAATGCTAATCAGTTGTAGACATTTGTCTGTGATGAAATAAACTTTAGGTGTCAGACAGTGTTTAGTTTATAACCAGAGTATTTATTTGATATCGAGTATTGTGATACTATAATTAGTATCGTTATTGAAGTCAGAATTCTGGTATCGTGACAGCCTTGGTAGCTAACCCACCTGTTAGCATTATCCTGATTTATCACATGTTTGCTTCAGACTGTGTTTAGTTGGAAAGTGAAAGTGACACATTGACCAGTGTGCTCACACACCACGTATAACTCACCGGTGAAGTGAAACATAATGGTGAACACTAGAGTGCAGTGAGCACACTTATCGGTGGGCAGCCCCTGTCCATGGTACCTGGGGAGCACTTGGGGGTTAGGTGCCTTGCTCAAGGGCACTTCAATCCGTTCAGGAGATCAAACCAGCAACCTTGGCATCCAGTTTCTCAGTGGACTAAGGCATTGCCACTATGATCCGAGGATCACAAGTTTGAATCCCAATCATGCCGTGCTTTCTCTTCAGGTGGGCAATATGGCGCACTCGCCCTATCACTATGAAAAACAATGTCAACTGACTCGGGCATCTGCTGGGCGATCCATCAGTCCTGGGGATTTGCGCTTTCCTCTGAGGGTGCTAGCTGCCCAGCGGCGATTTATCACCAGCAGTTTGGGGAGAAAAGAGGCTCGACATCACTGATATCGGTATTTTGGGGATGATTTGCTTCTCCCGACAATCGTGAAAGGTCTCTCAATTTCAGAGTGACCATAATTATATCTTACCAGATGATCCTTTAGTGTGGGGGTCTATAATCCAGTCTTTACCCCTCTGATCTTCTCCCAGTGCAGTCAGGGCTGCACCCCATTGAGAATCATAAGTATTAACCATGTTCAGTATTTAGACCCCGTATCCTGTATTGGGGGGAGTGAAGCTGATTCTCTAGTGTAAAACATGATGACGTCATGCTTGAAAGACCATCAACCAATGAGAGCCGAGCTGAATTGAATGCTTCAGTATGTACAGATGAAGTTAAAAGTGCTTAAATAGTGAGCAAGGTGGAGCTGCAGTAGTGTCTTCATAATGTGAGCTGTTATAGTTTCATCCACCGTCATCCGCCATGTTGGTTTACATCTAGTTTGCGAGAAACTCCCACCTCTTACGATGGCATTATGCCTGAAACTCCTGCAAGGTTTTGAGCCTCGGAGCTGTTGGTGAGGTGTGTATAATCTGAAAGTGTGTGGTATTCAGGGCAGATGGTGTAGTGTGGGGTGCCTTTACGACTAACAATGATCAAGCACAGAAAAATCTGTGAAAAATGTCATTGTGAGGTCTCACATTTTCTACATCGTTTTGGATAAAGTCAAGTTCTGTAGTGCGACCCAGGCTTTAGGTATGCAGTAGTGGTGAAATACTTACTGGTTGAGTTCTGCTCTGTGGTTCTTTATGGATGTGACTACTGCACAGATGACTTTGAACTTTGGTGTTGGAGACTTTTGAGAGAATGTTGAATAGATGACTGGATCCTTGACTAAGTCACAGCACATCTTTGCCCAGATTATCAAACTGACACATAAGAAGGACCAGTTTATTTGAGATGACAGTTATGCTGGAACAGTTGAAGTCAACGAGGTGGATGGATGCAATCGGAGGAGTGGATTGAGCCATTAAGAAGCTTGAAGACCCAAAGAGGAGACAGGATGATCTGAAGAAACACTACATATGGTCATCAGGAGTCAGTCTTGACTTGAATGCACTTAATACTACTAATAATAATAACAAAAATAATATTATTAATGATTGGTTGAGTATAAGCTTCCATTACATTATAGCTACGTTAGCCTCATAGCTCCAGTGCAAAACTGAAGAAGCAAATTTGACACCAGACGTGACTCATTCACTATATTTAGCCTGTAAATTTGATTATTAGCGACACTACATGTCTATGATTAAGGCCGGGTGTCCTGTCCCTAATATCTGCTCTTGAGAGAAGCCGCGATGTCCCACTGTTGAGCAGTTGTTATCATTTGGAGAAGTTTGCTGCGTCTGCAAATTGACCTGTATTGTTCCATTGTGTTCCTGCCTCCTTTTCCTCTGTTTCCTTGTTTCAAACAGCAGAGCCATCAAGTTTATCAATGTTTGCTTTGCCAGACAAGATTTTGGTTTCTCAATGAAAGCAGAGTCCCTGACTTGGGCCTGTGGAAAAATACCTCGCTTTCACATCTACCATTGGTGCTGCAGATAGATGAACCATAGAGCAAAAATAAAACTGTGTTTTGATTAAGACGTCTCGCAGCCAGGCTGCTGAAGTCCTGGAACTGGTTCTTGCCACGTATTGTGTCTAGTGTGCAGCTGTTGTTGGGGATGGAGTGAAAGGGATTGATCTGAACTCAAACTGACTTTTCCACCCATGACTATTTAAAACAATACTTCCCACTTCCATTAAATGAAACGGGACTGTTTTCACTGTCTCCACTTTGTGGTAATAACTCCATCCGTATGTTCTGAAATCCTTGAATGGGTTCATTGTACAGGAAGATGTGACATTCTGTAAACTTTTGCTGGGCTAAATTTAGCACAGAACTACAGCTGACCAGTCCCAGCCATCTGGGTACTGATGCAAACAAATCAGAGCCGTCCTCTGTTATGGATTTTCTTGGTCATTTTATTTATATTTAGGTCAGTTCATTTATGACTTTCAGCGCAACAAAAAACAGCTGCTGCACTTACGAGGTGCACGAAAAATCATAATGAATTAATCTGAAGAGTATTTGTTTTATTTATTCAGAAAAAGCAATACTACAGTATAGGGCTGGGCGATATGGCTAAAAACTGTATCACGATATAAGCACTTCATATCGGTCGATATTGATAATTATTGAATTTTTTTTACCTATTTAAAATAAGGACTGTGAGAAAATATTCTACATTTAAACATTTTATTTCAAATTTAACCTTCCTCAGAAATGGCAACACAACCATGAAAAACACTCAAATAAAAAAAATATCCTTGCCCTTATATATATTAGTGCTAGGAAGTTTACAAACAAGTTAATCGCCTACTAATAACAATTATAATAAAAATTATTATTATTATTATTATTATTTATTATTATTATTATTACTACAATGATCAGCATTATTATTATTACAATGATAATCAGCATTATTATTATTAGTAGTAGTAATAGTTTTTGTTGTTGTTATTATTAGTACTATATAGTAACATCATTATTATTAT
>BRDA01013326.1:25252-36178 GCA_036984385.1 Crenuchus spilurus | reverse complement strand
TACACACTCACGCCGTCAACACTTCCTCCTGTACTGTGCACTGATACATTATACACACTCACGCCGTCAACACTTCCTCCTGTACTGTGCACCGAGACATTATACACAGATCTCTGCACAATTCTCAGGGTGAAATAACCAGCTTCCTCTGCTGTGTCCACGAGGATAACCGAGAACTTTAACATCTCACTGCAGTGGCAGATGACTGACGGACACAGCTGAATGGGCGCCGGCCTCCACTCCTACATCCCCAGATATTAGTGATCAGAAATGAACACCGGTCTACCTGCAATGTGATTGTACACATTTGGTGTTCTGCCTAATAATTTCAGTTACATAATAATAGATAATACTCATAATATTACAGAGCAGCAAAATGTATACAAAAACATTGACAGCCTCAGTGTATTGGGAAGTTCTTGGACAGTCTAAAACCTAAGACCTAGGCTTAAACCAAACAAAGCCCAGAAACGAAAACTGACCTGGGTTTGTACAAACAATCTGTATTCTTTTGCGGACTATGTCAGTCAGGGTCAAAGCGCTGCGCAGTAATCTCAGCTAAGCTCGTGTTTGTGTTTAAATGACTATGAGCTACTGTTTTGAAATGCCACAGATGTTACATCACACTGTCACACTTTCACTTTCTGCCTGGAGTGATCAGAAATGTGTACTTACTATATTTACTAGTAATGTAGCCCACTACAGTGTGTAGTTTTAATATAATGTATATTATATATTTATCCGTAATTTCACAGATGTAGTATCTCAGATATTTTTCATGTCAATTTTTGAATAAAACTAAATTTTACAGAAAGTGCAGTCTTGAGCCCTGCAAACATCTTTCTCATGATATTCAAAAATGTAAATATCAGGTAAAAGTTGTTACATGTAAAGTGACTTTTTTACATTTTTTTTTTTGTTTTAATGCTGATACTGTTTGAATAGTAATTTAACTCCAGGTGAAATTATTATTTTTTTTTATTTAATTTGAGATGCTGGATTTTCAGGAGCTGTAAGTAGTGCAGTAGTTCTGCTTTGGCATCAAAATTTGGGATCAAAGGCCCCCCATTTGAAATGTTTCTCTTTGCATGGCTACATAACATCTGCATGCTGTTTGTATAACTTTTATATATAAGATAAGATGAGAAGCCTTTATTTGTCTCACAATGGGGAAATTTGGATACTCAGCAGCAAAAAGTGACAGCAGTAGGAAAGTTTCAGTAGTTTGTGATGAAACGTTTGCATCAACTTTTAAAAGAAAATAGAAGCATTTAAGTATAAATTTGTCTGAATTCACTTTCATGTTAACAGCATGTGACCATGTTTGTCTTTTCTGTCTTGCAGAAGAGGTCGACTACAGCAACTTTGGCACCAACACGCTGACCCGTAAGAAGAAAGCTGTAGTCACACTTCGCAATGACCTGAACAGGAAGCGGCCGCAAATCCGCATTGGCATGCCTCAGGATTTCCGGCCCGTGTCCTCCATTATTGATGTTGACATCCTGCCCGAGTCTCACCGGAGGGTCCGCCTGTACCGGCATGGCTCGGACAAGCCGCTTGGCTTCTACATCCGTGACGGCACCAGCGTCCGAGTCACTCCGCACGGCCTGGAAAAGGTTCCTGGCATTTTCATCTCTCGGATGGTGCCAGGTGGCCTGGCAGAGAGCACTGGCTTACTGGCAGTCAATGACGAGGTGCTGGAGGTCAACGGCATCGAAGTTTCGGGCAAGACTCTGGACCAAGTGACGGACATGATGATCGCCAACAGCCACAACTTGATCGTGACGGTGAAGCCAGTGAACCAACGCAACAACGTTGTGCGCAGCAGCCGGATTTCTGGCAGTTCAGGCCAATCGTCTGACAGCAGTGGATCGGGAAGTTTCCCGGCTATTACGAATTCGCCATCCACGGCCAAGGTTGCCCACAATTACGGCCACGACGACCTGGACAGCGACGAAGAGTCCGATATTGTCATAGAAAGCAGCGTAAGCCGCCCGTCTCGTCGTTCCAATGCCTCCCAAACTCAGCAAACCTCCTCCACCACACCGTCTTCACCTAGTCCCCCCACCAGACCCCAAACGAGACCCCCTTCGGTCATATCCACGGCCTCCTTCCACTCGCAACCCAGCCTGAACGGCACGGCTCACAGCAGCCTGAGCTACAGGCTCCACAGAGACCTGAACCTTCAGCAGCCTCACTACCACAGCAGCAGTAGCACCAGAGAGAGCAACGGCAGCCTGCACAAAATCCTCAGCAGCCTGAGAACGGACCCACGAAACAGCCTGGCTCTGCCCTCTGGAGGAGTGGAGGAGGATGGCATGGTCATCACCTTATAATACACAACTCTTAAGACTCTCTTAAAGCGATGGCTTGGCCTGAAATCAAAATGTGTCCTTTTAGTGCCATATTTAAGGTGGTGATCACTTTTTTTCACTTGTACAGTTTGGGGCTCTGAATATTTTCAGACATGGAGTCGCAAAAATGCGGAACGGCAGCTGTGTTACTTCCCGCTGTAAGTGTATATTTTGCATCTTGTGAACACAAGACAGAAAAAGTGGTGTCTACCCTTATGGATTGTGATGACATACAGCATCATGAACTGTTTTATTTATATATTAAAATTGTATTTTGACTGACCTCGCAGGTCACTTTGTGGACACTAGTGATTATAACTTAAAGATTACATGCATTGTGCTTTGACTTGACTGTAATCCTTCTCACAAGCTCACTAAATTCACTATTCACCTGAACAGGTCATGATGATGTTTATGGCATCACTGTAATTAGCTGCCACGAGATGCTGTTGTGATGCCTCCATCTCTGTAAATGTTCAGGACCCCAAACCGTACAAAGTGTCCCAGCGTTCAACATCATTTTCACATCACCTGGACTGTCTAGACGTGTTTGGTGCCTGAGGTTTGCTTCTTTATTTAAGCTATAAAGCTAATGTAGCTAACAGCTAATGGAAGCTTACACTCCACCAGTTAGCCAAACAGTGCTGGCATTTGTACTGGACACTGCTTGACCTGCTGTTAATCACTAGTTCATCTCCAAAAATGAGTATCATTGTGTTGATAATTTAACTCGTTTAACTTTCCTCGTTGCTCCATTTCATTATAGAGGTTAACTGGTCCAATGTGGTGCGTTGATTGTACCAGTTGCCATAGTGGTTCTACCTCTCTGGCAACAATGGCCCATGAAGCATCACTGTTATGCCGTTTGGAAGCTCTCGGTGTACAAGAGGTCCATTCTCAGTACCTTCACTACAGCAACTCTAGAACATCCCACAAAGTTAGTGGTTTCTGAGATGCTACCACCACCATACTTATCATGTCCTTTTGGACAACCGTCACATCACATCCTTTGCCCATGATGATGGTTTTACACTCTGCTACACCTGACTGATGTGCTCACTTATTTATACATGCAGTACACCCCATCACGTGGCATCTGTGACATCCCGGGGCTCATTCCAAACAAGGGGCGGTCATAATGTTCTGGCATGACTGTGTATTTGGAACCTTTTGTAAATGAATGAATATGAAAATATATTTTTTTAATTACATTTACTAGAAAAATTAAGTAATTTTAGGAGATGCACCAGTGTTTTTGTGCTACTTGCATCTAAAGGAGTCATCTTCAGACGGCCAAAGTGTCTCAGCTGATGGACTGGATTTGTAATAAGATTGTGTACATTTGCCATACTGTTCCTTTAAGTCTCTGTTACACACACACACACACACACACACACACACACACACACACACACATTCTGGTCATGTGATCTGACCTCCCAGAGACATCACGTCACAGTCTGGGACTCTACGTTGAACCTCACACTGCTTTCTTAAAAGGTTTTTGTACAGAGACTAATTTAACAGACACGTTCATCTTGAAATTTTACTTGTTCTTAAATAATGTTTGCTTTAAATACGCTGCCATGTCTTATGTCATATGTGTTGGGCGTGCATGGGGAATCGTGTGGTACATGTTTCTTTTTTTTTCCATTAAGGCGGAGCCACTAATTTAACATGAATGTGTTTTTATTTTTAACCCTTTCCCTTCGAGTTCACTTTTAATCGTGACTTCTAATCGTCTGATTGGACCAGCAATAAGGTTTTAGGCCTGCGTTGTCTATTTTTTATGATTTTTCTTTCAAATAATGGAAATATCTGCCACTAGCGATCACTGGAATTCTTCAGGAGATGCAATAACATGATTTTGTATTCTGCAAGCTTTTCATTTGTCCAGTCTGAGGTGGACTTTACCAAAGGGTCTTTTTTTTACTTTTTTTTTTTAAATGACAGAAATGTCTGCTGTACATGTCTCAGTGCTTTTGATCTCATTCCAGCAGTAAATCCTTTATTCACAGAACATTTTTTCGATTATTATAGGTTGCGTAGGAGAATACACTGTAATTCCATGGATCGAGGAATTATCCATTTGTTTTTAAAGGTGTATCATGCTTTTTTAATGATGTGGTCTTAAGAACATCTTTTCTTCCTGTCTTGCTTTGAGGCCTACTTGACGTACCCTTGATACTAGAGTGGAACATACACGTATATCTTACACTGAAGCTTTCTAACTTGACCATACCAGTGGTGGTGTCTTCTGTCCATCATATCCAGCATTGCACAAAGTAAAAAACATCTGTACCTGACTAAAAGTAGAAATACAATTCAATTCTTTTTTTTTGTTTTGTTTTTGTTTTGGTTTTTTTTTTTACAATTCTGCAAAACATTAAAACTTTCGAATTAAATATCAAAAATACTCTAATTACAATTTAAAAGCAATTTCTAATTAACTGCAATCTTAATCAGAGTGATGTAATAATGCACTGCTGTAAAACTTAAGAACATGTAACTTTTTTGAAGAGATTTCCATTCCACCTTAAATGGTGCAGCAGGTCACTATTGCACTTTTTAAGGTGGAACAGAAAGTGTATATAACTTCAGCTTTGTAGGCTGTGAATGGAAGTCCTAAAAGCCAGTGGAATTTTTTGTTTTTGTTTTTTGAGTCTTTTTTTTATGTTTTACTCTGCAAAGTTAATTTGATCCGTTTTAAATGAGATCTCCAATAATGCATCATCACAACATAAAAGCCTGTTTTCTTAAAATCGCAGAATACAAACATTTTTTTTTTTTATCTGGAGCTTGACAATTTATTTGATGGCTCAAGAAAACATAAGTAGATTATCTACAAGCATCCAGGGTTAGCATGCTAGCTACCTAGCGCACCTTATACACAGGATGTGCAGCAATAGTGCAACAACACATGCTAATACAACTTTATCTTTGGAAATCAATGTGGTAATGTTGCGTTAATGTATTCCATACACTTTTCAGTGTTTTCACTTTTCACTCACCTTAAGTCACCCTTTCAAAAAAAGTACCAGTAATACTATCATGGTAGAACCGTGGCCCTACAATGGTAATACTACTAATAGTATTAACTATGGACAAGCTAGATGTATTTCCATTGTAGTACAATGGTACTAACATCATGGTGTTGCCAAAAAACATGGTAATACAGTCATACAACTATGGTAGCACCAATGCTAATGTGTTGCATTATTGTTGTACATCCTGTGTAAACTGTGCTAGCTAGCTAGCATGCTAACTCTGAATGCTTTTACATAGTACCTCAATAAAATTCCCTTCCATTTCCCATTATTCCCAGTTCTATATTCCATTATTTTAAGATAGCACTCATGTTGTGACGATTAAATAAATACTTCATCTCATTAGAACCAATAAAATTAACTTGCTAGCATTGTTAAAATGGAGTGAAAAGATGGCAATTTAGGGCTTCTGTACACAAACAAACATAGATAGAGGACTTATAGAAGAGGACGTATTTCTACTTTCAGTGAAGTAAATACATTTACTTTGGCTAATTCTGGTGCAAACTCAAATCCACACAGCTGTTCCCAGGCTCAGTCTCTTAAGTCTCTAAGCTTTTGGCTGAGAGCTGTGCTAAACTAGCTTAGCATGCAGGTGCTAACACTCTTTAAGGTCACACTATAAAGCTTTTTAATGGGCACATTTGTCACTGTATCTAGGGTTGGGTTTTCACATTTGGGAACAAATCGGGCAAAAGTCCGTTTATTTAACAGATGTACATCTATTGTGGAACAGGTGTAGATTAGACAAGCGGGTTTTGGGACCAAAAGGTTGCTGGTTTGATCCCCTGAACCAGCAGGATATGTCTCAAGTGCCCTTGAGCAAAGCACCTAACTGCTCCCTGGGTGCTGTGTATTATATGTGTGATGGATCTGCCCACTGCTCTGATTACCGCCCCCTAGTGTATGTATGTGTTCACTGCACAGTTGGGGAAAAAGGCCAAATACCTAATGTGTAGCACTCTGGTGAAAGAGTCTGTTCTTATTCCTTATGGTTCTGACCCGGCACTGTGGGTCATCCTTTCTAGTTGATTATTTTGTTTGTACAGTGTCGTCTGCCTGCATGTTAAACAAATCTCATGTGCCTTATTGCACTACCTTCTGGCACAGATTACCCAAAATATCTCTGATCTGGCCACTGGATGGAGAGTGTAGTTCCCTTTTTCATCTCTGATGCCTCACAGCTGTCATCAGTACCGATTTCTGTCTGAGCGTCGCCATCTGCTGGCTGATTTTTGTAATCATCAATTTACTGAGTATCAACTGAACCAAGCAAATGGATATTTATTGTACAGAAATTCTGGGATTTTTTACAATGTTTTGGTTTGTTTATCATTTTTTGTTCATTTTCCATGTACACCCATTTTAAATTTGAATAAATATTGAGATCCTAAGATGAAATGACTTGTTTCATTACTTGAACGAACTCATTCAGTACACTCTTCAGTCTGCAATTTCACTTTCACTGCTACACATAATCAGTACCTTTCATATCAGGTTCTATAAGCTTATACGTGACTACCAAGGCTTTATTTAATAAAAGTGATGTTCTACCCATTTTAAATATAGTATCAGTGCAGCATCAGACCACCTCATTGTCCATTTGAGCTCCACTGAGGATACAGGTGCACTTTGTAGTTGTATAAGAACAGACTATAGTCCATCTGCTTCTCTGTGTACTTTAAGATCCTTTCACCTTGTTCTTCAATGGTCAGGACCTTCGCCGCGCAAGAGGATCATTCTCAGTGACACTGATGTGGTGGTGGTGTGTTAGTGCATGTTACAGTGGAGACACAGCAGAGCTGCTGATGTGTTTAAACACCTCAGTGTCACTACCGGTGACAAAATAGTGCAACCAGCCAACAGCATCAGGACCAGAGGACCAACACAACCTATGCTGAGCTGCTGTCTCTGACTTTACATCTACAAAGTAGACCAACAAGGGAGTTGTGTCCAATAGAGCGGGCAGTGATTAACATCTCCAGCAGCTCTAACACACCACCACCACATCAGTGTCACTGCAGTGCTGAGAATGAGATAATACCTGCTATGTGGTGGTCTTGACCATTGAAGAACAGGTGAAAGGATCTTAAAGTATACAGAGAAACAGATGGACTACAGTCTGTAATTGTAGAACTACAAAGTGCATCTGTACACTCAGTGGAGCTGATAAACCAGATAATGAGTGATACAAGGAGGTGATCATATTCTATGTTTGGGTAGTATAGCATAGCTATAGTGTATTATAATAGAATGTATTATAGTATAATAGTGTATTATTGTGTAATGTAGTATTGTATAAGAATAGTATAGTATATTGTACAGTATAGTACAATATAGTGTAATGTAGTTTGTTTAGTGTAGTATATAACCATAGAGTACAGTATAGTATAGTGTAATTTAGTATATTATCATATAGTGTAATCTGTGCTGTAGTATATTATAAAATGTAGTATAATGTAGTATTGTATAAGAATAGTATAGTGACATGTAAAATAGTATAGTATATATTGCATGGTATAGTACAGTATAGTCTAGTATAGTAGTGTACTATAGCGTATTACCATATAGTATGTATAGAGTAGTGTAGTATATAATTGTGCAGTATAGCATAATGTACATTAATATAGTATAGTATAGTGTAGTATATTATCGTGCAGTATAGCGTCATGTAGATTATTATAGTATAGTGTAGTGTAGAACAGTATAATACAGTGCAGTGCACTATGTAGTATGTAGTACGCAGTGCTTCAGAAACGCGAGACCTAAACGCCCTTTTCGAGCCTCGTGGAGACCCGTACAGAGTCATATGATGAGAGAAGTAAATATCTGAGGCTGACAGGAGCGCAGCAGCAGCTCTTTTCTGTGCTTTTGTTGTTTGTAACGCTACAAAAAGCTGCACAGGTGAGTAAGTAGAGTGTCTGCGGTGCTGAAGGAGATGGAGGCGCGGTTTGAAAGAGGAGCAGCGCTGTCTCCGCTGGAGGAGTCCAGCGCGGAGGTGAGCAGGGACAGCGGCGTGGTGTCGCAGAGTGCCAGCAGCTTGTCCATGGTCAGCGAGGCCCTGAGCAGCGGAGCTGTGTCTCAGAGCCCCAGCTTCGGGGGAAATGTGTCTCAGAGCCCCAGCTTCGGGGCAAATGTGTCTCAGAGCCCCAGCTTCGGCCCCGCGGACCCCCAGAGCCCTAGCTTCGGCCCGGCCGCCCCCGAGAGCCCCAGCTTCGGCCCGGCCGCGGTGGTGGAGCCGCGAGCAGCCCTGGAGCCAAACGAGCGCGACGAGGAAATGCTGAAACGAACAGTGTCGAGTTATTCGTCGTACATCTGCGCAAATGCTGGAGAAGAGGTGAGGAGAGCTGAGATTGGTCCTTTAGTTGTCAGTTTTTCAGGGGACACGCCCCCTCTGGTGGACTGTAGACTGATGTCACTTCCTGGTCAGACAGTAGAGGGCGCTCCAGAGACTGCTAAATTTTAATGTAATAATACATTAAAACAATACACAACTATACTTATAATATTTATATTACTCTAACGTTTTGCTCTTAATATATTTCTGACAGATATTCAAATCATCTTGTCCCACAGTTTTTAACATAGCAACCACCACCTAGCAACGGCTTTGCAACACTGTCACCTAGCAACCTTTTAGCAACACGACAACAGTCACCTAGCAACCTTTTAGCAACACGACAACAGTCACCTAGCAACCATTTAGCAGCACGACAACAGTAATATAGCAACACTATAACAGTCACCTAGCAATCGTTTAGCAACACTGTACCAGCCACTTAGCACCAACTTAGCAACACTGTACCAGCCACTTAGCAACACTGTACAAGCCACCTAACAACCACTTAGCAAATAAAATGATTGGAAAGAGAGTATAGAATAGTAGCTAAATTTGAGAATTGGAAATATTTGATACTTTTGATACTTGGTTCATCTTACTCTTCAAGTGAGAAATTACTATTTTCATTTTTACATGTATTTGCCTCGACACAGGTGATGAAAAGATCCCATTTTGTTGTGAAGCCAACAAATGTGTGAAATAATTGCAATCAGCTTAAATAATTATGATCAGTTGATTATGTGACAGGCCTGTTTGTCTCAATGATGTTTATTGTTGCAGATTGTGTGTCTGGAGAAGAGTCTAGAAGAAATGCTCACTCGAGTGGACGAGTTTGTAGGGATGCTAGACATGGTAGGTAACTGACATTTATGATTATTGAAACAGTTTGTAGCATACAGAAATCCTAGTAATGTGAATCAAATTAAAATAGTTTTCTGAGTAATCTAATTACCTGACTCCTTACACATTCTTCTTTTTTTAACAGATTCGTAATGACACCTCTCAGATAGTGAACATCAGCCTGCCTCAGATACACCAGAAATCTGAAGAGATGAGAGAGATATACAGAAAAATTGATAAGCTGGAGGTCTAAATATTTCCCCTGTGTTTGGTTCATTCAGAACAGTATGGTCAAAATGATTGTTTGCACTGTTATGTACTATTTCTATAATTATATTGTTGTATTTTTATACCATATTGTCTCAAGGCTTTTGTCAAGATGGTTGCAACTAATGTGAGTGCCATGGAGGAGCAGGTTACCCAAGCAGAAGGTGAAGTGAAGACCCTACCAGGCACTTTCAAAAAGATTTTCCGGACAATAAGTGTGCCTGGATTTTTAAACGTAAGTAAACTATTTGAATAATAACATCCTAATGAATAAGAAAATAATATGAGGGGAAGATGCCATTGGCAGACACCTGTACACACCAGAGGCCAGATAAATTTTTTTAGATCAACCTCAGCTCCTGAAGGAAGTGGGGACAATTGCACATTGTAGGAGCCATCAGAAAATCATCAGAACATTAGTCAAATAATAAACCTTGCTCACAACTGCTGGCTAAAGGTGATCTTAACATCATATAAACACATATTACTCAACACCGCCCTCTAAAGATTATATTAACATCAACTAAACAAACATTACTCACCGCCGCTCTCTAAAGGTGATATTAACATCAACTAAACAAACATTACTCACCGCCGCTCTCTAAAGGTGATATTAACATCAAATAAACAAACATGACTCACCGCCGCCCTCTAAAGGTGATATTAACATCAACTAAACAAACATTACTCAGCGCCGCCCTCTAAAGGTGATATTAACATCAACTAAACAAACATTACTCATCGCCGCCCTCTAAAGGTGATTATAACATCAACTAAACAAACATTACTCACCGCCGCCCTCTAAAGGTGATATTAACATCAACTAAACAAACATTACTCACTGCCACACTCTAAAGGTGATATTAACATCAACTAAACAAACATTACTCAGTGCCGCCCTCTAAAGGTGATATTAACATCAACTAAACAAACATTACTCACCGCCGCTCTCTAAAGGTGATATTAACATCAACTAAACAAATATTACTCACCACCGCCCTCTAAAGGTGATATTAACATCAACTAAACAAACGTTACTCACCGCCGCCCTCTAAAGGTGATATTAACATCAACTAAA
>BRDA01013326.1:9920-25152 GCA_036984385.1 Crenuchus spilurus | reverse complement strand
ATTAATAGTGTTTATTGAGGATGTTTATGGACTAATATCTCCTATTCTAGTGATTAATAGTGTTTATTGAGGTTGTTTATTGACTAATATCTCATGTTCTAGTGTCCCATAATCGTACATCCCATGATGCCATTTGTTAAATATGTTCTAAATATCTGGTGGAGAGTAAACAGCTGTACTAAAGTCTGTAAACTCACTGTCAGAGACCCCAAAACTGAGTTAAAGCTTTGAATTTTTAACCTGTGACACCACAGCCGGCCACCAGAGGGAGACTGTTGTGCATTAAATAAAGGTGAGCAGCTGTGCCAACCTCTCATGAATCAAACTCACCCAGCCTCCTGGTACTGAAACGTAGCCTGGCAGAGGTTCAAGACATGTACTGTACACAGATTCACATTGTGTCCTGTCTGTTATTTGAGGACTGGAAATTCAGGATCTTCTCCTGAGGACAGATCATAAAAGTTTGCTTTAAGCAAAATTGAGTTAGTTCTTTAATTGTGCTGTCAGCCCCTCCCTGTGTCAGGTTGCAGTTTTGATCTCAGGAGTTTTGTGATGTGCCCACATTTCTAGAGCAGTTTTCTATAAAGTGTTTAAAATAAGTGTGTACTCGTTAACCAGTGTGCTTATAAACATCCCACCTGAGCAGTGAAACACACTAGTGAACACACACACTAGGGCGCAGTGAGCTCTTGCTTAGGGTGGTGGGTCCTGTTGTTCAGGGGATTGAACTAGTAAGGGATTGGCTCCAAGCCTGATTCTCTAACATTTAGACTAAGCCTGCCTCTAAATGCCAAAGTTCCACTGAAATCATCTCTGCATAGTTATGGTTTATATGTGTTTAAGAGAACCGTATCCATTCATCTTGTTACTGGTTCTCTTCCTCTTTTACCTTCGACTGTTCCAGCACAGCAGTCTTCTCAAGTGAGCTGGTTCTTCTCATAATGGGTCCAAAATAAGAGATCCTCAGCTGGGTTCTAGTGAAAGGTGATCTTTGATTTGTGTCAGCTTTCATATCCATAAAGAATCGCAGAGAAGACCAAAGTCTGGACAGTTCTGCTTTTTGGTTACATCTGAAGATCTCTTACAGGTCCTTCATCCTTGTTCTGCTGAGTGTCAGTCTGGTTCTGATAGGTCCAGTTTTGTTAAACACTGATCCTAGTAGACAAAATCTGTCAACCACTTCAGTATCATTGTTGAGTATGAGCAGAGACTTTTATTTTGCTAGGCGCTGTTTTTGCAGTTCTGATATTGAACTGATGCTTTTATTTTTCAGGCGCTATTTCTGCAGTGTTGAGTTTAAGTGGAGACTTTTATTTTCCAATATGTTGTTTCTTCAGTATTTTGTTTGAGCAGAGACTTTTATTTTGCCAGGTGTTGTTTTTTTATTATTGAGTTTGAGCAGACTTTTATTTTGACAGGTACAAAGGGACTTTTATTTTGACAGGTGCCAGTTTTGCTGTGTTGAGCGTGAACAGAGACTTTTATTTTCCAGGCGCTATTTCTGCATTGTTCATTTTGAGCAGAGACTTTTATTTTGCCCAGTGTTGTTTCTTTAGTATTAATTTTGAGCTCATACTTTTATTTTACGAGGCGCTGTTTCTGCAGTGTTGAGTTTGAGCATCGACTTTAATTTTGCCAGGTGTTGTTTTTTTATTATTGAGTTTGAGCAGAGACTTTTATTTTCCCATATGTTGTTTCTTCAGTATTTTGTTTGAGCAGAGACTTTTATTTTGCCAGGTGTTGTTTTTTTATTATTGAGTTTGAGCAGAGACTTTTATTTTGGCAGGTGTTGTTTTTTTATTATTGCGTTTGAGCAGAGACTTTTATTTTGGCAGGTGTTGTTTTTTATTATTGCGTTTGAGCAGTGACTTTTATTTTGCCAGGTGTTGTTTTTTATTATTAAGTTTGAGCAGAGACTTTTATTTTGCCAGGTATTGTTTTTTTATTATTGATTTTGAGCAGAGACTTTTATTTTGCCCAGTGTTGTTTCTTTAGTATTAATTTTGAGCTCATACTTTTATTTTACGAGGCGCTGTTTCTGCAGTGTTGAGTTTGAGCATCCACTTTAATTTTGCCAGGTGTTGTTTTTTTATTATTGAGTTTGAGCAGAGACTTTTATTTTGCCAGGTGTTGTTTTTTTATTATTGAGTTTGAGCAGAGACTTTTATTTTGGCAGGTGTTGTTTTTTTTATTATTGCGTTTGAGCGGAGACTTTTATTTTGGCAGGTGTTGTTTTTTATTATTGCGTTTGAGTAGTGACTTTTATTTTGCCAGGTGTTGTTTTTTATTATTAAGTTTGAGCAGAGACTTTTATTTTGCCAGGTATTGTTTTTTTTATTATTGAGTTTGAGCAGAGACTTTTGTTTTGCCAGGTGTTGTTTTTTTATTATCGAGTTTGAGCAGATACTTTTATTTTGCCAGGAATTGTTTTTTTATTATTGAGTTTGAGCAGACTTTTATTTTGACAGGTACAAAGGGACTTTTATTTTGCCAGGTGCCAGTTTTGCTGTGATGAGCGTGAACAGAGACTTTTATTTTCCAGGCGCTATTTCTGCATTGTTGATTTTGAGCAGAGACTTTTTATTTTGCCCGGTGTTGTTTCTTTAGTATTGATTTTGAGCTCATACTTTTATTTTACGAGGCGCTGTTTCTGCAGTGTTGAGTTTGAGCAGAGACTTTTATTTTGCCAGGTGTTGTTTTTTTATTATCGAGTTTGAGCAGAGTCTTTTCTTTTGCCAGGTGTTGTTTTTTTATTATCGAGTTTGAGCAGAGTCTTTTCTTTTGCCAGGTGTTGTTTTTTATTATTGAGTTTGAGCAGAGACTTTTATTTTGCCAGGTATTGTTTTTTTATTAATGAATTCGAGCAGAGACTTTTATTTTGCCAGGTGCTATTTCCACAGTGAATTTGTTTAATGATGAGGTATGTTCTTTTTTTTTTTTTTTTTTGGCTTTTCAGAAACCTGCCAGCCCCAGGAGAGCTCCACAACAGTACCAAGAGCTTCCCACCGTATTCAGGACGGACGACTACTTTACATCTCACACAGAGCAGTGATGACGTCCACTGTAGCACTGACCTAAAGAGGTACCCGCTCATAAGACCCAGTCCCTCCGGGACTGCAGCGACGGCTCGGTCAGACAGACATTGGCCTTCAACAGCAATATAAACACGGAACTCGAGGACGAGGAGTGTAATGGCACCAGATCACAGCCAAATTCTTTTTTTAGTAGACTGTTTGACGGCAGCTAGTTTTATAACCAAAAACATTTTTATTTTAAAGTTTTTTTTTCTTTAAAGTGCCTCTCCTGGAAACTGCTCGTTATATCCTGTCTGAGTGAAAAAAAGCACGTTAGCATTAATCAGAAAATGAGCGACAGTTCCTGGGCTTTTACTTGGGCTTGTGTATAGTTTTATAGTGTTCTCATACTTTGATCTTGGTCTTTGTTCCCAGCACTCGAGATCTTTTTTGCACAATTAACACTCTTGCTTGACTGATCTTGTTTTTCACTTGGCTGTAATTTAACAATGTCAGATGCTGTGATTTCATGATATGGAGCCACTGATCTTCTGGTTCTTTATCATAATGTACATTTTTATGCCACTCTGTCTAGGCCACAGAAGCTTTTACTTTCTGTGCTTCACTGTTTCCTTTTATAGTGAAATGTCTAACTGGTTTTCCTAACTGTAATCTGATTTGTAACTAATGTTCAATTATTTATAAAAAAAAAATGCTAATAAAAGTTAAAAAGAAAGATATCCAGTGTTTGTTGTGTTAGAGTCTTTTCAGTAGATTTACAGAAGATTAAGGTTGCCTATACCTAATATATATATATATATTAATAATTATATAATTATAATACATAATACCAGCATAGGGTTTGTGAACGTAAGGTAATACAGGTAATGAAGTGTATACCCTATTTATACTGTAAATACTATTTCCAGACTAGGCAGTAAAATCCGCCTCTCATCACACATACTATGTTATTATAGTTGTTTTGTATTTGTTCACACATAATTAAGATTAAGATCAACCAATTTAGCCAATGTGATTTTTCACACAACGGAATTTGACCTCCGCATTTAACCCATTCGTGCAGTGAAACACATACACACACTAGTGAACACACTAGGCTGTGAGAATTTGTGCCCAAAGCGGTGGGCAGCCCTTATCCACCGGCGCCCGGGGAGCAGTTAGGGGGTTAGGTGCCTTGCGCAAGGGCACTTCAGTCATGTCCTGTCTGGGGATCAAACCAGCAACCTTCTGGTCACAAGACCAGATCCTTACCACTAGGCCATGGCTGCCCCCAAAAAATAACCCTCATGGTCCATACAGGGATCAAACCCACAACCTTGGCGTTATTAGCACCACACTCTAACCAACTGAGCTAACCGGCCAAGTTGCTCTAATGCTCAAATCTTCATAAAATTCTATTTTTGGGAATCAGGTACTTCAATCAATCATCACTCATGTTATATTAACCCTGCCCCTTTCTCTGTAATTAGCATATGAAGTTCATATTCAAGCAGTCTGCCGCAGTACAGGTGGGAAAGAATGTCACTTTTTCAAAATAAAAGTTGCACATTCCCTCAAAACCCAAACTAAAGAAAAAGTATTTTAAGCAAGATTTGATCATTTTGAAAATTTTAAGTGGTTTACAGGTTCCTCACATTTTGTTGCAGAGCTTACAGCTGTCTTTCAAAAATGGATCTTTCATGTAAACACTCTGAGACAGCTTCCTGCCTTCCTGTCTCAGGATTCATCGTGAGTATACAACAATTACGTTTGAGAGACAGCTGCTATTTCTGCTAGGGATGGGCTGATCTATACCGAAATATCGATATTTCCAATTTAAATGTTTATTTTAAAAATATTTTCCTTGGATTGGATAAAACAAGCACAGCAATTTCATTTTAAATAACATTTATTTTTTTAAATTTAAATAAGCATTGATTTATACACATTCATACACACTTTTTATATTTGATTTAGTAACAAAACAGAGACTGTTCGTTATTTCAGTAATTGTTAAAAAAAAAAAAATGGACAAATACAAAAAACAATTAGTGTTGTTAATTTTTTTTATTTATCATAAAAGTATCAGTATTTATCAGAATTGATACTGATATAGGAATATGAGTGTAGGAATCCAAAAATTAGTGGCAGTGCCCATTCCTAGCTTCTGCAGTGTTGAATTTGAGCAGAGACTTTTATTTTGACATTCACTGGTGTCGATTATGAGTGGAGACATTTATTTTGACATTCGCATTTTTCTACAGTGTTGAGTGTGGGCGGAGACTTTTATTTTGACAGGTGCTCTTTCGTTATTGTAGCCGGTAGTTGAGTACTAACATGAGGGAACTACAGGTAGTCATTTCGTCAGCCGGTCGGTTTGGGTTGTGTCACAGCTGTCAGCTCCTCACTGCTTTTTTACTAAATAAACTTGCTTTGCCTTCCATCTTTAGTCTGCGTCTGTTTTTTAAGGTAAGAGCGAAATAAACTAACTTATACTTTTCCTTTATCAGCAGGAAGTAGATAACTCATTTGTTCTGAATGTAAGATGTGAAGTATAAGTTCTTCTTCGTGGTGGAGCACATGAGAAAATGTTGTCCTTATAATTATTTTTAAATGATTTTAAATTATTATTTTTTGCCTCATGTGCTTACCAACATGCTCTGATTTAATTTCTATCACTAGTTGTTTGTTTATATACGTACAGACTGCAGATCTGTGGCATCTCAGTCTGTTCACATTGCATCAGCGGTAGTACAGATATTGCTTCTGTTCCAAAGCGACCCCCAGCGGTCTACGTAGTGTACTACAGTTTAGAGTGTGACCGAGTGACCTGGTAATACGATTTTTAAAAAGTGCTAGATTTAGTGGGAATATGCCAAGATTTGTAAGGCTAATGAAAAACTGAAGTTTCTATGTCTTTCATAAAGCTTGTTAAATAAAGATTTATTCATAAAGATTTTTCAGTTGTAAAAAATGCATTGAAAACCTTTTAGTACTTAACTTTTACTCTCAGTTCTATATTAACTTTCACTTTTGTTTTGCCTTATTCTGCTGTAGTTTGGTGACAACTGAAGAGTTCTGTATGGATTGCAGAGTTAATTTTTAAAAATACAGATGTTAGTTAAGCTGTAAAAATTTAGAAATATGTCTGTTTTTTATCAAATATTTGCTATTGAAGACAATGAGTCTTTTTATTTAGAGCCAGAGTATTGATTTAGTGTTAACTGTCATGATACTACACTTGGTATCAATATCGAAATCAAAATACTGGTATTTTGACAACCCTTGGCAGAAACCTTCTGTTTACAGGTTTACAACATAATACAAATGCACATACATATAATATGTTTATTGTTGTTGTTATTATTAATAGAAGTGGTAGTAGTATTTTTGTATTAGTAATAGTTGAAGTAGTAGTAGTATTTTTAGTGCTAGTAATATTTTTAGTAGTAGTAGTATTTTTAGTAGTAGTAGTATTTGTAGTATTTTTAGTGTTAGTAATATTTGCAGTATTACTAGTATTTTTAGTAGTAGTGGTATTAGTAATATTAGTAGTATTTTTAGTAGTAGCAGTAGTATTTTTTAGTATTAGTAGAAGTAGTTAGAGTAGTATTTTTAGTAGTAGCAGTAGTATTTTTAGTATTAGTAGAAGTAGTTATAGTAGTATTTTTAGTAGAAGTGTTTGTAGTAGTAATATTGTAGTATTAGTAGTATTTTTTGTAGTAGAATTTCAAGTTAGCAGACAGCTCTGAACCAGTTATGGCACTTATATGTGATTTGTTGCAACAGTGAGTGTCCTGTGTAGGAGTAATAATGGTATTTCCAGTTTTCCAGCAGTATTTGCGGTTGTATTTCCATCTGTCCCGGCCATGTTCAAGCTTTGTCTCAGCGTTTGACCTGGAGCCACATGTGGCCCAAATACCACATACAATATGAAATGTTTGAATGTTTATTCTGTATTAACTCATGAATTCAAGCAGAATTGTTTTGGATATCGTTCAGTATACTGTCTGCCCTCGCTTCTGTGACTGACACTATATGGCAATTAAATCATTCTGTCCTTTCTATTTATGGATTATAACTACTTATTAGTGATTTAATAAGTAAGTATTTATGAAGTAATAATGTGTGAGTTTAATTGTGGTCTTGAGTTTTTTTTTTGTTTTGTTTTTTAATATTTTTTATTTTTATTTAAATTATTTTCTTTTTAATCAGCATCTTATTTGCATGTTCTCTTCTTTTAAATGAGGCAGCAGTTACAGTTATGCCCCAGGTGTAATAATCTAATATCTGAGTCTCACAAATCGGCTAGCTGTGCCTGACTGTCACTGCTGGTCTGTGTGTGAGTTTCAGCTCTGCCCTCTGTCCTGGGAGGGGGCGGGGTCAGCGGTGCCTGTAAATAAAGCCTGCCTCCTTTAGGCTTCCTGGAAAAGGGGTTTAAAATGAGATCTTTAAGGTACAAGCACACCATTTTATGGCTGAAACACTCATCAATTAATTTTATTTATCTATTTTATTATTGTCACATCTCGGCAAGTCAATAGCCCTCACAGACAGCAGACGTCACTGTGACGTCTTGCATCTATTTTTGGACTTTGACTTTGCCTCCTGGATTAACCCTTTTTGGATTTGTTTGGATGGTTCTGCTGTCTGTACTCTATAATTTAATTTAATAAACACTTACACTTGGATACTGGTCTCTGGCACTAGTTATCTAGTAATTCTCTTAAAACTGAAAATTAGTATCATTGTCTCAACCAGTTCAGGTAGCCTTATACTCTTTGTAGTAAATGACACTGTTCAGACTGCCCAAATCTGATTTTTGGTCTATCTAAATTTTATCCAGATTTTTTGGTAGTCTGGAGTGTCAAAAACCCACATGAAAAGACACATTTGGAGGTGATTTGAAATCTGACTACAGTCAAGATTTGTACAGATCTGTCTCAGTCTGGACCCTCAAATCAGATTTCAAAGTGCTTTTTTACGTGACTGATTCAAGAAGTGTGTCTCAGGTTGCCAGGTCCAGAAAAACTCTCCATCCCACTGTCTGACTGCTGTCCTACACAAACATTAAAACAAACCCAAATCTACACAGGTGTCTGAGGAAGTTGTAATTGCTTTTATTACTCTTAAATTTTTATTTTAGTCTTATCTATATTTTCAGATCCCTCCACTGGGGGATTTCTAATATTAGAAAGTCTACATAAGGCATCTCCATCACTACTGTTTTTCTGCTGTGTTACTATTAGTTTTTTTGGTCATGGTACATTTTTAAAGTCCAAAAACCAACACAAGTGCATTAAAATAAATACATCAGTTTTGCATGAAAACTACAAACCTGGCAACTTTGAAGCCATATCATCAGTGTGGCTGTAATTACTGACGCCTGCACTGTTACCACACAAACCCAAACAGACACACTTGTGATGTGTGGACAAACAAATCAGATCTGATCTCTTACTAATAACAGTGTGAACAGTCATCTCAGCACATCTGATTTGCTTGTTGTCTGAATAACCACGTATCTGTTTTCTCTCCAGAAGTGAAAATGTGTGGTATATGGGCTTTATTCGGGAGTGACGAGTGCCTCTCAGTGCAGTGCACCAGTGCTATGAAGATTGCTCATCGAGGTCCAGATGCTTTCCGCTTCGAGAACGTCAACGGCTTCACCAACTGCTGCTTCGGCTTCCACCGTTTGGCCATCGTGGACCAGCTGTATGGCATGCAGCCTCTGCGAGTGAAGAAGTTCCCTCACCTCTGGCTCTGCTACAATGGCGAGATCTACAACCACATGCTGGTAGGCCCTGTTGTTGACCACATTAAGTCTACAAGAAGGGTTTGGTAGAGACATCATGTTGCAGAGGACTAATGCCCAGTTAATTCAAAGATTATCTCACTGTGGCATGGAGGCAGGTTGGTTTGTTTTTGTACTTGCCAGCCTAAGACCTGGTACAGAGGGAGATTTGCCAGACCCTCTAAAACTGATATGAGGCAGCTACACAGAACATTGTCAGCTGTGTAGTCTTCATACCAGACAGTCCCTCAAACAAGCCACCACAGCAACACACACTGAGATTTCACTTAGCTTCCTTTAAGCAGATATTAAGAATAATTCATTTGAAGTTGACATGCTTTATTTACTAGTGCATCTCCAAAAATTGGCATATGCTAAAGTTCATTTGTGCTCATAAATTAACCAAAAAGATAAACTGTGATGTATTTTATATTCATTGCATGTGAAGTAACTTTTTAAAGACGTAAATAGTAATAATATAGTAATATAAATATTCTCATAATTTTAGATTCAGGGTTTCTGATTTTTTTTGGGTTAAGTCATACTGATCAACATTAAAACAAAGAAATAAAGAAAGAGTGACTTGAAGTGTCACTTTGTGTAATGAATGTAAAGTATATGACAGTATTTTAAAATGAAAATTAATTTAAAAATTATATATATATTAAAATTTATTTTAAAATTCGAAACAATTTTTTTCTTTCTAATTTTCTTATATATAAAATTTCTAATTTTAAAATTAATTTTAAAATTTGAAACAATTTTTTTTCTTTCTAATATTCTTGTATATAAAATTTCTAATTTTAAAATTAATTTTAAAATTCGAAATAATTTTTTTTCTTTCTAATTTTCTTATATATAAAATTTCTAATTTTAAAAATTGAAACCATTTTTTTTCTTTCTAATTTTCTTGTGTATGTATGTATATATATATAACTGGGGAAGACGCAGGACACTTTGGAGAGACTATGTCTCTCGACTGGCCTGGGAACGTCTCGGTGTCTGGGGGGAGGGAGGTTTGGGTTTCCCTGCTCAGACTGCTTCCTCCATGACCCGGCCCTGGATAAAGCGGTTGATAATGGATGGATGGATGGGCTGACATGAAAACAGTCCACACAGTGACGTCTCGCAGTGTCAGAAACACATCACACAGCCTGTCCAGTGTTTCACACATATCTGAAGCAAACCTGGGGGAGTGTCTGGGGATGGGCTTAGTAATGCTGAAATATTTACAAATATTTTTAAAGGGTTGGCTTTTGGTAAAATCAGATGAAATAAAAATAGAAAATGGACATAAAAAGAAAAGAGTAGTCAGAAAAGACCTGCGTGGCTGTGAGTATACTTGAGGTGTTGCCTAACACTGACCTGTGTGGACCTGTTTTGCTGTATTATGAGTGACTGCAGCTAAAAAAGGGAAATTAGGGAAAATCTGGCGAGCGTGTTGGCTGATTGTGAACACAGAGCACTGTTATTACTGGCTCTGAACTTTTTCTCACTGTGTTTGTCCTTCAAGCTGAAAAAGCACTTTGAGTTTGACTATCAGACCAGAGTGGATGGAGAGATCCTGCTTCACCTGTACGACAGGTTCGGCATCAAGGAGATGGCCTCTCTGCTGGACGGGGTGTTTGCCTTCGTCCTGCTGGACACGGCTAACAGGAAGGTCTTGCTGGGAAGGGACACGTACGGTGTGAGGCCTATGTTCAAACTGCTGACGGATGACGGCTTCCTCGCTGTCTGCTCGGAGGCCAAAGGTACTGTAACAGGACTGAACGTCATACTGATCAACATTAAAAATAAAACGTCGTGAGAGATGTGGCTTCATGTTTAATAAATGTTAAATATGTGACTTCATCGATCATATACAGTACCAGTCTTCTCATTGAATGTTTTTATTCATCCAGACTCTGAGTGAACACATAAGGAATCATGTAGTAAACTTAAAAGTGATAAACAAACCAAAACATGGTTTAGATTTTACTTCAAAGTAGACACACAACTGATGTCTCAAACACATTAAGAGGCAAGAAATGCAAGTCATGAACTCTTGACGAGACACAGCTGTTAACTGAAAGCCATTCCAGGTGACTACCTCATAAAGCTGACTGAGAAAATGCCAAGAAAGCTGCATCTAAGTAAGAGGTGCCTACTGTGAAGAATGTAAAACATAAACATATTCTGGTTTGTTTACTTGTTTGTTTACTAAATAATTACAGATGTGTTTATTCATAGTTTAGACTTTAGTATTAATCTACAATACAGAACATTTTTAAATAATTAAACAGCACCGAATGTGTCCAAACTTTTGACTGGTACTGCACTTAAACTTTTTCACAGTAATCTAATTTTTGCACTTTTTTATTTATTTTAATTTTTTAGAAAACGTAACCGAAGCTAATTTGTAGCCACTCTCCCTGATTTCTGATCTTAAAAAAGCAAACCAAAAAAATTCAACAGTCACATGAGTGGTTTTGGGTGGCACGGTGGCTTGGTGGTTGGCACGTTGGGGTAAAAGTCTGGGTGGAGTTTCCATGTTCTCCCAGTGTCTGTGTAGGTTTCCTCCCAAAGTCCAAAAACATGGAGATCAGGTGAATTGGGTACTCTACATTGTCCTGGTGTGACTGTGTGTGTCTGTGTGCCCATTGATGGACTGGCACCCTGTTCTGGCTTTGACTTTACTGGTGTAATGCCCTACCCAACACCCAGTGAAGGGGTATGAGTACACTGTGAGCCTGACCAGGATTGTGTGTGTGTGTGTGTGTGTGTGTTATATAGCTGTAAACATACGAAGTCTGAGTCTGTAAATAAGTAAATGTGATTACTCGTTATTGCAGGTGAGTTAATTACCTTTTATAAAAGACTTTCCCATCATTTAAACATGCAAACAATTGAGCATCAAAGCTGCTTCAGAACACAGACGTGAGGCAGTATATTCTCAAACTGAGAACCACTTTATTTCTCAACACCGTGGCTGAGCCTGCTGGGTGATGTAAGCCATGCTGATTCACACTGTTGAGAAAACCTCTGCACGCTTTTTCTGCCCTCAGGTCTTACCCAGATCACTCACTCCATGTCCGAGCCCGTAAAGATCTCCCCCTTCCCGCCGGGCCACTACGAGGTGTTTGACCTGAAGATGACCGGGAAGGTAGAGTCCACTAAGCTGGAGCCGTTCCACAGCTGCACAGACGAGCCGAGACACAGCGTTTATGATAACGCGGAGAAGCTGGGCAAAGGTAAGCACCTCGGAGAGAGCTCTTAAAACATCCATCCATCATCCATCATCTTCCGCTTATCTGTGTTTGGGTCGCCGGGGTAGCAACCCAAGCAAAGAAGACTGGACGTCACTCTCCCCAGCCACCTCTTCCAGCTCCTAAGGGAGGATTCCAAGGCGTTCCCAGGCCAGCTGAGAGATGTACTGTAAAATTAGCTTATTAAGCTAAAGTAAAATAAATGATAAATTACCATACTTTTAACCTCGATTTAAGCATTTGAGGCCAATCTAATATTTTCTGGTAGTCTGGTCCAGTTATGTAAAAACCAGGGCTGTCATACGATTAAAACTTTAATCGTGATTAATCTCAGTATGTCATGATAGTCGCGATTCTGCCACCCACCACTAGGGAGCACGAGTGAGTTAGCTAAACACAGTACATAATCCAGTCTGTAATGTGAGGGTGAGGCGTAAATAAACTCACAGTGGAGCTCCTGTAGGTGACAAAAAAATTATCCCATGATCCTAGGATCATCCATAAAAAAGCCAAATTCTCATCTATCCAAAGTCAAACTTTTTGCTTTTCAGACAGGAAATGAAGGTTAAAGAGAAGGGAAAAAACTAAAGGATTAATCCATAAACTTAAACCAGACACCTAGAGACCTCAAATCTGAACCTGACCCAAGTCTGAGGGGGCTCTCTCACCTGAAAGTCCAGACCATGGACCAAAATGATGCTAAACATCTCGTCTCCTCGCTCCATGTGCTACCGCGGCTCAGTTTTACTGTTGTTCTGGTTATTTTACTTTTGTTATTGTTGTTGAACGTCTGCGTCAACTTCCTGTATTTTGTCTGAACGTACAAACCTTCTAGCAACGTGTTTTCAGACTGCACACGAACCGGACCATGGTGCAGTAGATCCGGACCGAGACCACCTCTTTTGGTCGGACCAAATTTTACTCCTTTGGTCCTGACCGTGGTTCACGGCCCCTTTCACACCTGCGATTTTGGTTCGGACCAAACTGAATAGTCCAAAAGTAAAGTAGGTGTGAAAGCACCCTAAGACATTATATCTGAACTTGAGGTTGTGTTGCCTCAGGCAGGTTTATGCATGTACCCACAATCCACCTGGTTAATTTAGCATTAAGCTCTGCTGTACATTGTCTGTAACGTTTGTGTAGGTTTTGCTTTGGAGACCGTACAGACCAACATTAGGATCCTGTTTGAGAACGCTGTGAGGAAACGGCTGATGGCTCACAGGAGAATCGGATGCCTTCTCTCAGGTACTGTTATTGATTTGTGATGTTACATTAATAATGAAGTCATAATAATTTGTTTATATAGGGGTTTCCCTCATGTCCAAAGGGGGGGTTAGGGGCCATTGTCAAGGTCACTTCAGTCATGACTTTCCAGGGGAATTGAACCAGTGACCTTCCGGTTATAAGGCCGAGTCCCTAACCACCAAACAGACATCTGCCCATTTCATGACCAGTCAGCCAATAGAAATGCTCTAGAATGACTGGAAATTAAATGTTTTTGCATTGACTTCCATTAGAAGTTGAAAGTTTTTTCCTTCTCCTGTAAATTTGCACTTTTGGAGATACAAGGTTTTGTTTTTGTTATAGCAATAAATCAATAAGACATCAAACATAAATAAATAAACATCATTTATGCCAAAAACACAGGTGGGCTTGACTCCAGTCTCGTGGCTGCTACACTCGTGAAGCTGGCCAAGGAGAATCAGCTGAACTACCCCATTCAGACGTTTGCGATCGGGGCAGAAGATAGCCCAGATGTTGCAGCTGCACGTAAGGTCAGGGATGTTTAAACAGTGGAGGACATTTAGGTACTGTAATGCCAAGGGAGCGTTTAGATTTGTCTGGTTTTAATGTTGTTCTTGTTCTGCAGGTAGCAGAACACATAGGCAGTGAACACCATGAAGTGAGTTTCACCCCAGAGGAGGGCATTAAGGCTCTAGAGCAAGTCATCTTCCACCTGGAGAGTTATGACATCACCACAGTGCGGGCTTCTGTTGGTGAGCATTTTTTTTTTTTTTTTACTTTCAGATACAAAGTCATAATTGTAAGATAAAATGTCATAGTTATAAGATAGAAAGTCATAATAGTGAGGCAGAAAGTCATAATAGTGAGGCAGAAAGTCATAATAGTGAGGCAGAAAGCCATAATAGTGAGGCAGAAAGCCATAATAGTGAGGCAGAAAGCCATAACAGTGAGGCACAACGCCATAACAGTGAGGCACAACGCCATAACAGTGAGGCACAACGCCATAACAGTGAGGCACAACGCCATAACAGTGAGGCACAACGCCATAATAGTGAGGCACAAAGGGATACAGAATGACTGTGAGATACTTAATTATGACTTTATGACCTTTTATTTCCAAGTGGTGAAAATAGTCTTCCATACTGAACTATCAAATACTGAATCATGATCAGGGATGAATCAGTACATCACAAGCCTCTAAAGGTGAAAAAGTTTGTGTGTAAAGAACTGAGGATTAGTTCGTGTGAGACCAGCAATATACATCTTACTTAGTCTCAGTGTGTTAGCACTATGTTCTCATTCACTCTGCACACTGATCTTAAACAGAGCACTTTGGCTAAGTGACATTCCTTGTTCCCACTGATTAGATGAAACGAATCGAACTAAATTCCTTGGAATTGGAGAGAATAGATTTCCAAAAGGCTGCTCTTAAAACTGCTGGCTCAGCCCTGGACTGCTGTAAAATTTTGCGCATCAGTTCTTTATCTGAAAAGAGAGTAAAGCTGCAGAGTTTGGGGGTTGTTACTCTGTCCAGCTCTCTGTGAGCTGCTTACTTTTGCCCTTGTTCACATTGTAGGCTAGAAAAGAGTAAAATTTAAAGGGTAGATTGTTCAGTTTTAAGCTAAATATTAGACCCTGAATTTGACTTGTCTGATCAGGTACAGCTGAGTTAAGTGGAATTTGTCTAAATATGACATTTTTTAACCTGTCTGGTGTTTCGGTTATAAAAGTCACACCGTCAACACTTCCTCCTGTACTGTGCACCGATACATTATACACACTCGCACCATCAACACTTCCTCCTGTACTGTGCACTGATACATTATACACACTCACGCTGTCAACACTTCCTCCTGTACTGTGCACCGATACATTATACACACTCGCACCATCAACACTTCCTCCTGTACTGTGCACCGATACATTATACACAC
>BRDA01013325.1:34439-56665 GCA_036984385.1 Crenuchus spilurus | reverse complement strand
AGATAACTTATTTGGTTAAATTTAGACAATAAACCGGTTGCTATGTTCACAGATGTCAAACCATTCTGACTATAAAACATTTCTGAAATGTTAAAAATCATTGAGTGTGTTTATATGCACTTTATAATTGGATAACTGCAGAAAATCTGATTTTGTCAGTAATCCGATAAAACACATTTACATGCACTTGAATAATCAGATAATGGGGAAACTCGAGTCTACATGAGCAGTGATCAGAGTTCTGCTGTAGAACCAGCCAATAAACTGACAGAAGACAACATAAACATTGTGTAAAACCCAAACACCAGTGGGGTAGAAGTTCTGCAAAAACACTTTTATGTGAGATTTTATTCTAGAAACAAAATTGAACATACCACAGAAACCTTAAGGGTCTACATATACAAGAATCTTGCGAGAGAAGCATAAATAAGCAGAGACAGATTTTTCAGCACGAGTCAGAGCATTACACTTTTTTTTCCATCCACTCATGCAATCTGCCATTCATATAACAATGTGGAAATTACGGACATTCCATTGGAGGATTAGTAGCCCATGAATGAATGTGCAAAAATGCCCATTTGGTTTCTATAAACAAAGATTGACGCACTTGAACAAAGACATCTCACCTCACACCTACCTCATGAATATTCAATCTAGGAATGAGTGACTCTGTGTCAACTTGTTCATATTTGCTAAGCTTTAGAAATAAAACTACATACAATTTCTAAAAACTGTACAGACATTGTGAAGCAGACATGTTTACAAAGTTCTGAGCTCAAAAGTCTTGGCTAGAAATGTTGGAGTGTTTTGGAAAGTCTAAGTTTAGAGCAGATTTAATCAAAATATAGATTTATGACACTCTTCCTGTTTTGACTCTGTTGTTACCGAGTTTGTGCTGAACAAAAGCCTGTGTAACACTTTTGGAAAAAAAAATAATTTTAGATGGGTGTAATCTGTAAAAAAAATCAAGGCCTGTCAGACTACATCAGAGTGTCTGAAAACTTCATCAGACTCCAGAGGGTTATGTGCATGTAAACCATTGTTTGTTTCCCTACTTCTGGTTTATAGAGTAACAGATGGAAGTTAAACTGATAATGTTGTTAGTGAGTGTGATGCTGTATGCGTGCACTAGGTGGCATCATTATACAAACAGTGCAAAGCCCAAATGACTGTAAGAGAAATCCAGAAGACTATTCTCAGCCCAGTCTCCTCTAGTGCTGACCATTTTCAACAGATAACTGCTATGCATCAGTAGTGTGTTTACTTTAATCAAATCCAGGCCTTACTGAAAGCTCTGGAATGAACTAGAACACATCTGGAGTCAGCTACTGTGGCTTATTGATGCCTGCAGACCTCTGCCCAATAAGGTCAGTCAAGGTCAGCCACAGCCAAACTCGCTGACCCACCGCTTGACTCACTCAGCACTGATACAGAAAAAACAAATGTGGAAGAAATAATCCGGAAGCATTTGCTGATGCGTGCACGCTATTTAGGGTACATGCTAAGGAATGTGGCCTTTGGGAGGACTGGGAATAATCTTTGTCAGTGGATAATGTCCAGGGAAATTATAAGGAAAACTAACTTTCAAGAATACCACATTAAAACAGTCAAGTAAAAACATGTATCTCCTTACTACAAATAAACACAGTCTGTTTAACGGACTGTTCATTAGTTTTACTTCTAATGAGACTTCAGCATTTGACTGTGGAAAAGACTTTTCCCTCATCACAGAACCACTGTATCATTACAGTCATGTAATTTAGGGAAAAGATCTAAAGTATCTAAAGCAGACATACTGTACATGCTGTGCTTGTAAGGATATAAAACATGATACTAAACTGAAAGTCAGTTAAACAGCCGACGATACATCAACATTGATTTGTAGACCTACTTTTAAGAGAGCTAAAACTGATACGGCTCACAAGTGAGCACACATTCATGTAGTGCAGAGAGAAAGTCTGCAGTAACAATTCTGACAAAATGAAGAATGTGAAGAAATGTTTTGAATGTGTTGCTCTTTATCCATGCATGCAGAATAATTACTATAATTATTTAATACATTTAATAATTTAATAAAACAGGATCAGACTTCATCCATCCATCCATTATCACACCCGCTTTATCCTTAACAGGGTCACGGTTAGTCCCCTACCCCCTCACTGGGTGCAGGGCAGGGCATTACACTATACAACTAAGCCCAGGACAGGGCGCCAATCCATCGCTGGGTGCACACGGCCATATGGTCAATTTAGAGTAGCCAATTCACCTGACCTCCATGTTTTTGGACTGTGGGAGGAAACCGGAGACCTTGGAAGAAACCCACGCAGACACGAGGAGAACATGGAAACTCTGCTCGGATGGGGACTCGAACCCAAGACCTCAGCGCTGAGAGGCGAACGTGCTAACCACTAAGCCACCGTGCCGCCCTAGGACTTAAACCTGATCATTCCCTGTTTAACTCCGTCGTAGGCTTGGGTGATAAACGGTTATTGTCTCCAGAACTAAAACAGGCAGCATTATGGGGCTTTTCAAATGTTTCAGTCAAGTGACCATTGTCTTGCAGCTGCTATGTAAGTGATCTGATGTGTATCTGTGTTAGTGCAAAGCAGAAATTTAACACAGCCAATCCTAACTCTGAAAAAACAAAAAAACAAAAACAAAACTAGATACCATGCTGACACCCTTGGTCGTCCATTTTATATTTACATGTACCAGAGTCACTATGTTTAATCTGCATGTAACCCAGCACATTTCTGGCCTATACTTAAATACATACATTTTTATTACACCACAGATTAGAATGCTTGTACAAAGTCAAAGGTTAAATAAAGACAACTCCATGCCTTTATTACATTATATGCCTAAAATGGAAACGGTATGTGATAGAAAGCAAAAAAACAATAATTTACTTAACATTAATCACAGATTTACATGATCAGGGTATTTGATAATATCACTTATCACCCAAGGCTACTGTATCATAAACTGTGTATTAAATTTCATATCATAGATCTTTTTTTTCTTTTTAAGTTATTGTTTGCATTCTTACTTTTGGCCTGGAGAGTATCTGTGCCTGTGGAAGACATACTTTCTGAAAATAGAATGTTTCAGACATTTTTAAAACTGCATAATTATCTAAATGAGTGCATATCCCCCTTTCCTCCATCTAGCTCAACTAGTCCCTCCTGCACCACATAAGTGGGCTAAACAGGGTCTATTCCATCCCTCACAGTTCCATCCAGAGTCTCACAGTTACTGAGCAGAAACAGCTGATGTGGGTCACTGAGCTTTCTTACCGAGTCCATCTTCATGCAGGTGCCAAAATCGGCGAGTTTGAGGTGGCCGTTCCTGTCTAGCAGCATGTTGTCTGGTTTGACGTCTCTGTGAATGAAGCCCATGGAGTGGATGGCATCTAGGGCCATGACCACCTCAGCCGTGTAGAACTTTGCCCACTTCTCCGGCACATCGTACGTACTGGTCAAGTTCACCAGATCTCCACCTGGCATGTACTCCATCACCATGTACAAGTAACGGTCATCCTGAAAAGCACAGCATAGCTAGAGAGAGAGAGAGAGAGAGAGAGAGAGAGAGAGAGAGAGAGAGAGAGAGAGAGAGAGAGAGAGAGAGAGAGAGAGAGAGAGAGAGAAAGAGAGAGACAGAGAGAGAGAGAGAGAGAGAAACAAAAATTTCATAAACAAATTAAAAAACTTAAAAATGTTATTGTTCTGTATATATATTTCCCCTTTCTTCTGTAAATTTTATTTTCATTTTATTTCAACTTAATTTTTTATTTTGTTATTATTATAAATCATTACTGTAATGCTTTGGCAATAATGTATGTCATTCAATCATGCCAATAAAGCTATTTTTTATTTGATTCGATTTGAGAGAGAGAGATAGAGACAGAGACAGAGAGAGACAGAGAAAAAGAGAAAGAGAGAGATGAGATGAGGAGACAGAGAGAGAGAGAGAAGAGGAGAAATGACAAATATGAGATGAGGTGAAGAGATGAGGAAAGGAGAGAGGAGAAATGAGAGATATAAGACGAGATTAGGAGAGATGAGAGATATGAGATGAGATGAGATGAGGAGAGATGAGACATTTGAGATGAGGAAAGAGAGAGGAGAGATATGAGATGAGATGAGGAGAGTGAGGAAAGACGAGAGATATGAGATGAGATGGAGAGATGAGGGGAGGAGAGATGAGACGAGATTAGGAAATATGAGAAATATGAGATGAGATGGAGAGATGAGGAGAGGAGAGATGAGATATACGAGACAAGATTAGGAGAAATGAGAGATATGAGATGAGGAGAGAGAGGAGAGAAAGTGTTGTGGTCAAATGAGACCAAAATAGAACTTTTTTTTTACCATCCCAAAAACACCATCCCTACTGTGAAGCATGGGGGGTGGAAGCATCATGTTTTGGAGGTGTTTTTCTGCACATGGGTCAGGACGACTGCACTTTATTAAGGAGAGGGTGACCGGGGCCATGTATTGTGAGATTTTGGGGAACAACCTCCTTCCCTCAGTCAGAGCATTGAAGATGGGTCGTGGCTGGGTCTTCCAACAAGACAATGACCCAAAGCACACAGCCAGGATAACCAAGTAGTGGCTCCGTAAGAAGCATATCAAGGTTCTGACCTAGCCAGTCTCCAGATCTAAACCCTATAGAAAATCTTTGGAGGGAGCTCAAACTCTGTGTTTCTCAGCGACAGCCCAGAAACCTGGCTGATCTGGAGAAGCTCTGTGTGGAGGAATGGGCCACAATCCCTGCTGCAGTGTGTGCAAACCTGGTGAAAAACTACAGGAAACGTTTGACCTCTGTAAAGGCTACTGTACCAAATATTAACATTGATTTTCACAGGTGTTCAAATACTTATTAGCAGCAGTAACACACAAATAAATTATTAAAAAATCATACATTGTGATTTCTGGATCTTTTCTTTTAGATTATGTCTCTCACAGTGGACATGCAGCTAAAATGAACATTTCAGACCCCTCCAGGATTTCTAAGTGGGAGAACTTGCAAATTCGCAGGGTGTTCAAATACTTATTTTCCTCACAGTATGTGTAAAGCATTCTATGGAATACCATGCTGTTGTGTGTATTTGTCTGGGCATTGTAGTCCTTCCAACAGTAAAACAGGAAACTTCACTGTGTGGAAACTTGACTGTAATCATGCTAATATTAAAAATGTATGGATGAAGGGATCGTGAGCTCAAGAAGAAAGTCTGAACATTACTGAAACAGGTTAGTCTTAAGTTCAATATCAAGTGAGTATCATATTATATTTTAGAATTTCACATTCTACCTTCAATGGCAGGGCCTGAATGTAGCTACTGCATCATTTAAGGTGGAATGGGAAATTTAAATAAATGCTTAAAACAGTTTTTTAAACTTAGTGTTTGATTGAAAGATCGTGTGATGCCAACCACCACCTCTTTTCAAACTACCGCTGATGCACTGTCCCTGGGGAGCCAACGCGCTCAGAGGAAAGTGCAGAGTTCCCAGCTCCGATTGGACCAATCAGTAGACGCCTGAGCCAGCGGACTTTGCAATGTGTGAGTGATAGGGAGAGAGAGAGTGCCATCTACCCACCCAGAGACAGCACTGCCAATTTTTGCTTTCTTGGGCCCGGCTGTTGACGGCAAACAGCATGACTAGGATTCAAACTCACGATCCTCTGGTTATAGTGTCAGCGTCTTAGCCTGCTGAGCCACATGGGATTACATTGCATTTCTTTACAGATTAATTTGTATAGAGTAGCGTAAACGTAATGAGATTACTTTGTCCAGAAAGTAATGTAATCTAATTACACTTTTTGAAGAGTAATCAATAACTTCTGATGGATAACTTTTTTTCAGTAATAACCAGTCAGACCCTGGACACCTATAACAGAGGGTATGTTTTGTTTTTGTGCCTGAATGATACAGAGGCATGTTTCTGATTTGTCTTTACAAGACCTCGGATTGTGTGTGTGTTATTTACCTGTACAACCCATGGGCTGTCAGCGAAGGCCATGATGTCTCGCTCTTCCCAGAAGAAAGCAGAGTCTGAGCGCTTAATCATCTCGAACTTACTCAGCAACTTCATGGCATACACCTTCTGAGATGCCTTGTGCCTCACCTACACACACAGTAACACATAAGGACTGAGAGACATACATACAGGATACACAGAATAACTTACTGCCCAAAATTAGGTTTGGTTTCTGCATAAAACAGCATCACGTTCCTACTATGGTTTTATTGGTGTGATGGTCATACGTTTATCAAAAAAGCACTGACTTCCAGTTTGGGACTAAAATGTCAAAACTTAAGGAAAATCCTTTTGCTAACTTGCAAGCATCTGTATGGAGTGAAAGTTTAATATCAGAGATAATTAACATTTTTTGGCTACTCCAGAATAAACCAGACATGGGAGACTTGTAAAAGACATTCCAAGTTTTATTAAAATAAATAAACAGACATTAACATATAATTTGCCGTGTATGTAGTAGATTTATGGTGGTTTCTTTAGTAAAGAGCTCTAGAATAGACCTCATTCACTGTTAGTGATGGAGCTAGCACATCCCGAAGGCCTACAATGACTTTCACCCTCACAACCATGGGCACACTCAAAGGAAATCAAAATGTGATTGGTTGATTTCTCCGTCACTTCCTGATTATGTTAATGCAGCATGGCAGTACTTCAGTCTAGCTCCTGAAGTCCTAGTCAATTGGAGATCACTTATACCACTGAGGAAAAAATCTGATTAGCCTATTTTTTTGTTTCCAACCAGAACATTACAGTAAAATAAGAGCTTGATGCAAACATGACTATGAATAAAAAATAACTAAACATTAGAATGTATGATTTATCCACACAAATCAGTAGGCCTAGAAGAAGCTAAGAGCTCCCCATTGCTTAACACACACACACACGTTAACTTGCATGTTGTCAGCTTAAAGATTAATTATAATCATATTCCTTCTTGTTCACTCAATGTTCCTGTTCTCTTCTCTCTGCATGTGGCCTGACGTCATGGCTGGGATTGCAAAACTAACTGGATGTGCCACTAACTTACAAAGAATGAAGGCTGTGTGTCAATACACTGAACTGGTAAACATGAATTCAGTACCACCATTAATCACATATTTCGTTCTTCCAAGAGAAGAACAAATTTACATTTTTTTAGGAATCCCAAAAATAAAGTACAGACTCTGTTACAATCACATTCTAAAGAAATGCAGAATATAACATTTTAAGTGAACCTGTACACCAATTAGTTCATTTAGAAGTGCATGCTTCTATTTAGAATGTGCATATAAAATGCTTTCATAACCTGAACACATTCAGTAATGCTGACAAAACTCTGCTCATTTAGAGTCAGGTTCCTCCTGCAGGTCTGGTTTTACTTCAACTACATACCATTACAAAGTCAAACATGCAGAAAGATCTAAAGCGTGGTCTGAGGAACCAAAACTTCTGGCAAGTAAACGTCAACACAAAACCGATACATCAGATATAAATCATATTCTGGTACACATTCATATGCTAGATACCAAAACAGTGACTAGTGTAATCACACAAACACACATGCTGCTCTCACCAGTTGCACTTCTCCAAAAGCTCCTCTGCCAATAACTTTCACTCTGTCAAAATCTTCGGGTTTCATCTGAAGTCCTCTAATGTGGTCCATCACTTTTTCATCTACAGAGAGAGACATAAACAAACATACAATGTATCATCAAATTCATCACACACGGACATATTACAGTTTACTGACATGAATCATGACCAGCTGAGGGACAGTGATGATCAAATGATTATTTACAAAAACTGTGCTGAATAAAACAATACAGATGACGTGTGTCCTCACACTACTTCACTTTTCCCCATTACTCATCAAAAAGGACATTTTTGGTTATAAAAAAGTGTGGCATCATACAAATTCAGACAGAGCATTTCTACTCACTTTATTACTGTAAACTGTACTTTAAGGATATTTTGATGTGAGAAGAAGTGTTTTGGAAAAAAAGTAAAATGCTGCAGGTGACTGTGTACACAGTGTAAATGCAACACACTCTTAGACAACAGCTGTGAGCTGTTTTTAATCCCATCCTGGCCTTCCTAACTTGTGAAAGGACATCCGTCTCAGGACAGTTTCCCATCAGCCAAAAATGCCGAGATATGAAAAATGATGTAAATTTAAGTACGTCTAGAGTTATAATGACTATAACGCAAAACACATGACTGCAAATCTTTATGTCTACTGTAGACAACTTTAATGTACAGGTCTTAAGTAGCCAAATTAACTGATCAGCCTCCATCCAGCTCAAATAAACAAACATTAATCACTACAGACCTTTACAAATACGCTTTAATAACAACAATGGCACAATATAACATACAAATCTACTGAAGCTAAGCAGTACGGTGGTCCACGGTATGCATGAAATTCATTATTTTTTCTTTCTTCCCACTCTTCCATTTGATGTTACTACTGTGGAAAAGTAAAAGTGTCATTTTTTGATCAAGATAAGTTGATATTTGGGGTTCCGCTCTATCAAATGACATTAGATTTATAGTAAATGTAACTTTTACTAACAGAAGGTCAGTGACTGTAAACGCTGCTGCTTAGTTTTGTTAGTTTACTTACTGTAACCTCAACATTTACTGACTTTTTTCTGTTTTTATGCTTTAATATTAAATATTTATTACATCTCACATGTTGAATTACAGAACAAGTGTTTGTGATGCTGTTGATGACTCATAGACTCAGTCAGTCACAGTGAGCATCGCAGCTCTACTCAACAGTTTATTTGGTAATAAAATGGTTTGTTGTTGGTTTCTGTACTTTTTGTTATGACGTCTGTATAAACTGGTAATAATCACTTATATGAGACACTTTACTGGCATTGAGCCTAAATACCATAAATATTAAGTAATTTTAAACATTTTTCCACCACATAGTCCAGCGTGGAATCAGAGCGTGCGAGTTAGATTTTTTGGAAGTCAAACATTTTGGACCATCACACTAAGCAGGACTGGATCTAGTTAGTACTTGGGTGGGAGACTTTTTATTTTTTATTTTTATTTTTTATTTTTTTTGGGGGGGGTTATGTTAACCAGAGGTGCTATTCCTGTGTTCTGTCTGGATCCCAATGCCACAGTGCAGTGTTGGGGACATTGTCCTGTATAAATGATGATACAAACATCACTGAGCAGTTCCTCTCTGAAAGAGTTGTGATGATACCCTGATTTCCTGGCTACATTTTTCTTCATCATCTCCACCTTCCAAGTCTCTCATCACCACTCTGGCAATATGGCATTGACTGGCTGCCATCCCACCAACCAGCTGGATGCTGCACATTAGTGGCCATTGAGGTGATTTTCTAATCTAATCTCCCAAATGTCAAGGCACTTTGAGTGTCTAGAAAAGTGCTACAGAACTGTAACTGCAAGTAAGTAATAAGCTGACTCTTGACATCTATTTACATGTGACTGAGAAAGACAATAGAATTTTAAAATATTTAATACTGTTATTGCTTCAGAATATAATCACATATTAAGAATATCATCTGGAAATGTACGCATTTACTGATGATGACTAATGGAAACTATATTTATCATCTTTCAGCAGCACCAATGGATTAAAAAACAATCCATCAAACAGCACTACAGTAATTTATTTCACTGTATACTTCTGAGAGTTCACCGAGCTCGCTAGCTGGCCGAGTTTGACTCATTGGCCAAGTGTTGAGTCATTCTCTCACTGTCCTAACACTTTAGTGCACATAGCACATCGCACTATGGTACCCATGACAACAGAAAAATTAGGATGCAACAGCAGAGGATAATTTGTTAAAATTGAAAGGAGAGACGGGCAGAGATGGGCAGTCCCACAGCTAGAAAATAAAACCCAACTTAACCAGAGTGATATATCTGCACCAGGAGAGTCATTCAGAAACCAGTGAGGCAAAAGCAACTGTTTTTAACCTTTAAAAGTAACAGCTCAGACTGGAAACTAATCACACAAAACACTTGAATCTGTTCATACAGAATATACAGGTCTACTGTAACAAGAGAGTATAAATAAATGTACATTTCAGCTGTCATTTCTGTTCAATTTGAAATGAGTATTATATATTCATTACATTTTCTATTTTGCTTAATTATTTATTTTTTATGTGGGTAATGTGAAAAATAGCAGTTTGGCCCTTTAGCATCTGCACAGCTGTTACTTTTATGTCTTGAGAAAGAAGATGTCCATAAGGTTATGAATCAAATGTGTGTGTGCAAAGTATTCTATATAAACTGGGCATAATTTAGGCACCCATAGAAAGTTAGATTTAAAAAATGTTAAGCAAGGGCTTCTACACTCAGAAAAAAAAACTAATATTAGAATAAATTCCCATTTTAATTATGTATGCTATTGTCTTATTTCAACCCTTTCCAAACCTCTCACCATGTCAGTCCAGCATTATCTGTCCTTCTCATTCCATACCTGCTTTGGTTAAACAATACTTCACTATGTTAAATCAAGTCTGCTTGTGATGTGAAGTAAGAATCCTGCAATGGCTGAGGAGCAATGAGAACATCTGGAAGGAAACTGGCTTCAAACTAGTACACAAGATATCAGTTACTTCTTTTCAAAACAATACATTTTTGTTTATTTTTTTTATTCTAATAAGCTACATTTTTATCAAATGAAAGCACACTTATTGAGAGATAAATGGTTTTGTTACAGCATGCAAACATTTACTAAGTCATAACTATTGTATAACTAAAATGTATTTATATTTCTATAAATAATTATTATATTTATATTGTTCTCTTATGGTTTATTTTCTATTAAGATCAATTCAACATGCAGTTTAACCATGGGTGCCCAAACTTTTGCATGAAACTGTACATACGTAACAATGGAGTATACAAAGGTGCATGCAATCTTAAAATATTATACAAAAATCTTAAAATAATAAATAATCTTAAAATGTGCCAGCTCTTAAAAAGACTTTTAAAAATTAAATAAATTGAGAGAACGTGTTTACAGCCCTTTTAAAAACCCTGCAGGTCGGCACATCTGTAAATAATCATTACACAATTTTTCAATTACGTTAAAAATCATATAATGTAGACTGAATTATACCACAAAAAGGCCATAATAACTTCAAAGGTTTTCAAAAGCATCCCACATATAAAACTCCGGCCAAAGTTAAGGATGTCATAAATCCAAAGCCATTCCTGGCATATCTGAATTAAAACATTTATATCATCTCTATTAAACCCAGCTACACTGCAATCTTTTGTTTGATTTTTTTGTGTTTTATTTAACAATCACAGTCAAACTGCTGCTCAGTTTATTCTGAAACAGGGTTGAAAATGCATAAATCTTCACTTAACAAAAATGACTATAGACGCCAATCATCAGCCTCGGAGCTGTAGCTTTTCTGTTTTTTTCTCAAAAGAAAAGTATTAGCATATATATTTTCTGAATTTTATGAATTTACAACAATAGAAATAATTTTTAAAAATCCACTCAGTGCTGCATAACTCTTAGCAAGCCAAATCTGCTACAATAGTACATTTTTAATACGTACCAAAATATTAGATACAGTATTTTAAACAAATACTTGTTAAACTGCAGACTCAAACACAAATATAAACAACATTACATTATTAAAGGCTGACTATGCTGTCAAGAGAAAATATGACCATATTTCTGTTAGCTGGAATAGTGGTTCTCAACTGGGGAAGAGCTTAGCCTTGTGTAGCTCTGACTACATGCTGCAGTGTTAGGGACAATCTCACAATTACTGGCTACACACTGCAGTGTTAGGGACTGTAGAACGGGGGCCCGAACTGCACTGAACCAGCGTTGGGGGGGCCCGGCCTGCAAAAGTTTGAGAACCCCTAAGCAAGAGCACGACAATGCTGCTGCTTCTCCTTCTCATCATTATTATAAATAATAATACAAATACGAACTCATTATTCAACTACGTGATCAGAATAGGGCACTGAAGACATTATTCTGTAGTTGAGTTACAATTTATGTGGGTAAGAGAATCTGACGTTTAGCAGATCACACCATGTCGTAGTCAATAATGTTCAAATTCTAATGTTTTTCACCAGTATATATTTATCCTCAGACTACCACTGGATACTATTAATTATGAGGCTGTTCAAGAGTTGAAATATGAATATTGCACCATGCAAGGCACTGAAATGACTTCATACCAGGAGCCTCGCCAAAATACCCACACAAACCAGCAAACCTACCAAATGAGCTTCTTAATTTACTTTGGAAATAGTAGTGTACAGTCTTGGTATTAGTATAGTCTAGAGTATTTGGTATTGTTATAACAGCTTTAATGTTTACTAATAGACGTATTCATGCAATGTCTGTTCAATGTGATGGACAGAATTAACAGCAAAGACTACAGAATGACATAACTTTGGTGGTCTACTGAGTTTGACTTCACAGTTTTTTAAGCTATATTACTTACATTAAAAAAAAAATTCCAACAATCTTTCCCTACCATTTCTGAAAAGAAAACAAAGACATTCAAAACATTAATGTTTCTTGCAAAATAAACTAATTCTAAAGAATTATTCACTGAATAGGATAAACAGCTCAGGTACAGGCTACATTTATAATATATAAACTAGGACTGTGTGCATGTGTGTTTGCATTTGCATTTTGACCAACAATTAATTAATTTATTTTTAATAGCCCTCTGTAACGATACAGCATGCTGTCTGCTATTCTGCATGAATGAAATTAAAAGTATTTTGTTATAGACTGGATTAACTTTATCCACTATGTCACTTTATGTGTAACAGAATTGTGAATCCAGACACATATGGAGACTAACAATGTATTATTAAACTTTAAATTGAATTAAATTAAATTAAATTAAACAGATGACTGATGTTTAGTTTATTAATGATCAGCATTGTCTGGGAAATGTTTTTCGTCATTTTTACAAATTATGTTAAGCTTATGAATTCTATCTCAATCACTTGTGTAGGTCGTTATTTCACATCCAAAAGTCAAGAGCACACTTTTTAAATGAGAGCGCGATTCACGCACCACTCACAGATTTTCTTTGTTCTCACTCAAAATATACATGTGCTCACTCATATTTACTCTGCTGCTCTCGTTCAGATTGGCTTAGCTCCACTACAGAACTGCTCACATACATCCTGCTCTTGCACACTTCTTTCATTTAGTGGAGCATGCATACGGAATTCAGAGCAAACAGCCAATCAGAAAGCAGTACTGGATTTTGACCAATGACATTGTTCCTGCTGCTCAACATTCTCATTGGTTGGGATGTCTGTCAAAGTATAAAGAATATTTTTAACTATTGACCTTTTTTAAACTATATTTACACTATTCATTGCACTGCATCATTAGGAATCATCTCACTGCATTGAGAAAAGGAATGAATCCTAACACTACCACTAAAACATTTGGCAGACTATTACATCCAATCTAAATATGATTAGAACATTTGTGAAACTATACCAGACTACAAATACCAGACTGGTACTTAATATAGTCAGATCAGGACTGACTAAATTTCTCTCTCCCTCTGGGCTTACATTTTTCCAAACATTCATAACATAACTGCAGTTGCCCACAACATACCCAGTCATCAACTGTTAAAAGCTGTGTTAGCAAGTAAATGAAGGGTTTTTTTCCACTTCTGTCTCATTGGGAATTCTATTAAGTTCAGTTTTATTTGTATAGTGCTTTCTATAGCAGATACTGTCCCAAAGCGACTTTCCAAAAATGCAGGTCCAGCATCAACAAGGGAGAAAATGAGCACGAGCCAAACATATTCAAAAGCACAGCCCCATTAACTGTACACTTCAGGTCATGTTGCAGCTTTGTGCATAAAATGTGATTAATTAATTAATTAATTACATTCAAACTCCTGTTTAAAGTCATTCTGATTAACCCCAAATAAAGTTCTGCTGTTCTAGTAGATTTTCTTGATATTTAATCAGTTAATTTACCACAAAGAGCATCAAAAAGCATCAAAGGGATCTTACTGTTGAAAGGTATCAGTCAAAAGAAGGGGACAAAACATTCTCAAGGCATAAAAAATACCATAAAACACAGTGATGACAGTCATCAAGAAATTGATAAAATCTGGCACAATAGTGGCATCACCAACAACTGGACTTCCTTCCAAAACTGATGAAAAGACAAAAAGAAAACATCCAAAAAGTCTACAGCAACATTAAAAGAGTTGCAGGAATTTCTGACAAGTACAGGTTGTGTAGTACATGTGACCAGAGTCTCATATATTCTTCATATGTAAGATTATTATTTTTTCCAGCCTATAAGCCTTCTGTTTATTTTTCACGGGATTTGTACAGATACCTTGAAGGTGCAAAAAGATATCATATTATACAATTATTATTATTATTATTATTATTATTATTATTATTATTATTAAATTATTATTATTATTAAACAATTATTAATATTATTAAATTATTCTTATTATTGTTATTGTTAAATTATTATTAAATTATTATTACATTATTATTATTATTATTATTATTATTATTATTATTATTATTATCATTAAATTATTATTATTATTATTATTAAATTATTATTATTATTATTATTATTATTATTAAATTATTATTATTATTATTATTATTGTTATACAATTATGAAATGATTAATCTTGGTCTATTTTTTAAACCACAAAAACCTGGTATTTTAACAGGGGTGTGTATACTTTTTATATCCATTGTATATATGTGTGCTGCTGTAGTGTCCGACTACTGACAATACACAATACTCACATCTGTTCAAGAAGTTTTCAATGTTCTTGTTTTTCCGTAAGGCAGGGAAGTCCAGGTCCAAGACCAATGCATTCATGGCATCCTGAAAGAGAAAAGACACAGTGAATGTCTGACCCTTAAGCATCGTCTTCAACAGCATATTAAAGAACGATGATTTAACAGATGGTCAACAGATCAGACTTTAAGTTCATCTAAGCTACAAGCAACACTAATGTTTCTCACTTCATGCCACCTGACATGGTGATCTCTGCCACTTTCCTCATTGCTTCTGTGTTCATTATAGAGGTTAACGAGCACACTGTGGCAAGTCAATTACGCTGTACCACTTGCCGGAGTTGTTGTACCCCTCTGACATCAACAGCTCATGGGGTACCACTTCCCATTGATGTTGGGAGGCACTCAAAGTATGAGTCCATTCTTGCTCTCAAGCAGATTTCATTTTCCAGCTTGGCACCTGCCCACACTGCCAAAAGTACCAACACCTGGTTTAATAACCACAGTATCACTGTGCTGGGCAGTAAACACACCTGACCTAAACCTCACAAAGCATCTATGAGCTACTGTCAAGAGGAAGATGAGAGACACCAGACCCAACAATGCAGATGAGCTGAAGCCGCTATCAAAGCAACCTGGGCTCCCATACCACCTCAACAGTGCCACAGGCTGATCACCTCCATACCACCTCAACAGTGCCACAGGCTGATCACCTCCATACCACCTCAACAGTGCCACAGACTGATCACCTCCATGTTGAAACAGACACTCTGTGTAATGAACCAACATAATACATGAGTTTCACTTTTTGAATTGAGTTACTGACATAAATTAACTTTTAGATTCAGATTTTTTAGATGCACATGTGTGTGTGTGTGTGTGTGTGTGTGTCAAACTCTGTCATATGGCATCAGTGACATCCCAGGCTGAGTTGAAATGATTGTGTAAATCAAATGTAAGTGTATCTGACTGGGAAGGTATATAATTAATTATGTAATTACACACAAATTAAGCATGTAAATTCAAAGGCACAGGAAAAGGTCAGAAGTAACTCTGAACTGATGTATCTCCATGTTAACAAATGAGATTACTGATGAGGTCTTATCAAGGTGTTGTAATAAAATAGTAAAGCTCAATGAGCCCAAATTCTTTTTCACATAGTTTCATTCTCATATCAGCAATTGGCCTTAGAATAGTCATAGAAAGCCCGTCAAAGCACAAAAGAACCATTTAGAATATTCTAGAGCCCTGCCAATGAACACACAGAGGGATGCCATTGTGTTCACTGGAGAATGCCGACAGGTCAGTGTGTCGTGTAAGAGACTGCTGTAAGAGAGTATAAAAATGAGCATTAAAAATATAAGTGTGTACATGAGCTTCTGATGGATTTAAGAGCACAGCTAAGCAGCTGTGGGCAGCTGGAGGAGCCGCTGGTCCCTTCCTGAGGGAACAATCCACATAATGAAAGGAAATGCTTTTAAAATAATTAACCAAAAATCTCAGAGCAAGGCTGTGTGCGTGTGCAGGGCCACCAGGGTGGAGGGGGTGTGTATTCCTGGACATTCAGAGCTGTGACAGAGGGGTCGTTTACTGGATGGCCGCAGGTTTTAAGTGGTCTGAATGGAGCCCAGGTTTGTTGTGGTTTACATACCAGACAGGATCTTGATGGAAACCCTTACCAGAAAAACATTCCCAAATTCCAGCAGCCACACCTCTCTCTCTGTCTGTCTGTCTCTCTCCGTATCTCTCCGTCTGTCTGTCTGTCTCTCTCCGTATCTCTCCGTCTGTCTGTCTGACTCTCTGCCTCCGTGTGTCTCTCTCAGTCTCTCCGTCTCTCTCTGTCTGTGTGTCTCTCTCAGTCTCTCCGTCTCTCTCTGTCTGTGTGTCTCTCTCAGTCTCTCCGTCTCTCTCTGTCTGTGTGTCTCTCTCAGTCTCTCTCTGTCTGTGTGTCTCAGTCTCTCTCTGTCTGTGTGTCTCTCTCAGTCTCTCTCTGTCTGTGTGTCTCTCTCTGTCTGTGTGTCTCTCTCTGTCTGTGTGTCTCTCTCTGTCTGTGTGTCTCTCTCAGTCTCTCCGTCTCTCTCAGTCTCTCCGTCTCTCTCAGTCTCTCCGTCTCTCTCAGTCTCTCCGTCTCTCTCAGTCTCTCCGTCTCTCTCAGTCTCTCCGTCTCTCTCAGTCTCTCAGTCTCTCCATCTCTCTCCGTCTCTCTCCGTCTCTCTCTCCGTCTCTCTCTCCGTCTCTCTCTCCGTCTCTCTCTCCGTCTCTCTCTCCGTCTCTCTCTCTCTCTCTCTCTCTCTCTCATTTCAGCACCTTAGCCCCAGTCACTTCTACAGTACATAAAGTAAATTAAAGGCACAGTATGTAATATTTCAGGTTATCTTTTATCAGAATTTAAGATAATCACTAATAAAAATGATTAAAAACACATCTAATCATTATAAACTAAGAAGTCGTTTGATTATTTTACCTTAGAATAAGATGTTTATATCTACATTGGTCGCGGGTCGAACACCGACTGAGGCCGCCATGTTGTATCACCATGTTTCTACAGTAGTGTGAAAAGGACAAACGAGGCTAGCAAAAACCGTTTGTGTTGTAATGACGAATTGGCCACTCAAATTCTATGGCACTGTAGCGTTGTTTTACCGTTGGCTGACATTAAACCAGGAGAAGAAGAAGAAATAAACATATACCTCAGTAAGAAGAAATACACGGAGGAGAAGCAAGAATAAAGGTTTTTTGGTTTATTTGTTAAGATGGCGGAACATTCTTATGCTCGTCAAAGAAAAGAAAAACAACTTCAATCGTCAAAGAAAAGAAAACATGATGAAACTTAGCTTCATATTCGTGTACGCAGTGTTTTTCCCCCATTCCACCTTAAATGGTGCTGCAGGACATTGTAGCGCATTTGGAGCCGAACGCTACTGCAGCATTTAAGGTGGAACGGGAGATTCGTAGCTGCGCGCTAGTTCGCGAGCTTAGCTAATATGAGCTCATGTGAACTCTTATCGGCTGAAGTGCCTTCTTCAGAGCATGGCAAGCTTACCTTGACTAGAGAAAAATGTGTATCCTGCCTGCATTATCTGTCTACAGTGAAGCAGTTTGATGTGTTTACTTTATTACTTTGTACAGAAAACAGCTAACGTTTACAATAGCACTACTGAAGTGCAGAAAATATGTTTCATCTGCATTGTAGCTATGATCATTTTACATATTACATTTCATAAATTTCTAATTAAAATTAATCTTACCACTTGACATCACTAGCTCTAAAGCTGCTATTAGACATTGTGTTCGGGAATATCAAAGATTTATGACATCTTACGACCACCATAGAGACTCCTTCGTGTTTGGAAGGGAGGGGCTGTGGAAAGAGTCTTCAGGTTGCAATATGGAGACTAAACCACTAGATGTCACTGGAAACTACATACTGTGCCTTTAAAATAATAATACTGTCTCAGTACAGAAATACTTGCGTTCTTATGTCCTAGAAGAAAAATAAACTCAAGAACTGCAATATTATATATCAATTTATCACTCAGTTGATTTAAGTCATTCCATTCCAACATACAAGTATACCAAATCATAATCTCTGCACCATAATACATCTCATTCTTGCCCATGTACACCATCATGTCCTAGTGTGTTAACGTGTGTGTTGATTATGTAAATTATCCATCCATCATCTTCCGCTTATCCGCTAGTTCATATGGGAGGATATATAGTTCAAAGAGAGATATAATCTCTCCAGTGTGTTCTGGGTGTTCTCCAGGGTCTCCTCCCAACTGGACATGCTCAGAACACCTTGCCTGGCATCCGTACTGGGTGCCCAAACCGTGGTGGTTTGGAACTAGCTCCTCTCGGCATTAAGGAGCAGCGGCTCTACTCCGAGCCCTTCCCGGATGTCTAAACTCTTCACCCTCTCTAAGGGAGGGACTGGATACCTTACAAAAAAAGCTGATTTCAGCCGCTTGTATTCATGATCTCGTTCTTTTGGTCACTACCCAAAGCTCATGACCAGGTGAGGTTGGAACATAGACCGACTGGTAAACAGAGAGCTTTGCCTTCTGGCTCAGCTCTCTCTTCATCAAATCAGAACTGATCCACCTGTTGATTCCCTGCTCCCAATTACTCCAACTCGTGAATGAGCCCCTGAGATACTTAAACTCCTCCACTTGAGGCAAGGACATCCTCCCAACCTGGAGAGAGCACTCCATCTTTTCCCGGCTGAGTAGCCGTCTCAGATTTGGAGGTGCTGTATGTAAATTATTTCAATCTATTTAAGCTTTTCACCAAATACTGGATGCTTTAAATACTATCAAAAACACACGTAAGTGCGCCCGCACACACACACACACACACACACACACACACACACACACACAGAGGAAATGACACATTCCTTTCGAGACTCCAAAGATGTAGCTGCAGTGTTGTGGAGGAGTGCAGCACTGTGCTGACATCATTTCCTCCTGAGCTGTCCTTTCTCACTGCAGGGTAAGACAGCAGTCATGCCACAACCACAGTTTTGGTGTCTGTCACAAGCTGTTGACAGCTCTAGTGTGTAATGCCACGTGTGCAGGTTGTGAATGAAATGTTACTCTATTCTCGTAGTGTGTTCACAACATTCCTATGTCCCACCACGTCTTGTACACAAACCTGCTCAACTTCTGATGAAGAGTAAACAGCTGTGCTAAAGTCTATCAGCTCACTGTCATCAACTTGTGGGCGACTCCAAAACTGAGCTACAAAGCATGGACTCTGTCTTACCTCCCCTTTCTATCACTGTGAGACAGTCTTACAGAAGACATAAAATTCCCCAAACTTTTGAGGGGTAGTGTATGAACACACACACACACACCACATGCAATAAAACAATCATTACTTCACTACTGGCTTCTACAACACACCAGTGAGACAGAATGACAATAGGAACAGAACCTCCTTTAGTTACTGTTACTATGTCCACCAAACATTTAGCTCAGGACACCTGGGAGCACCAGGTGAATAAAAAACAAAAAACAAACATAGAATATCTCATCCAGATCTTACTTAGGTCCCACAGATTTTAGGACAGAGTAGTGCTGGCTGACACGACCAGAAAATTTATATTATGAATGCACCGCGCAATCAGCAACATACTAAGCTACACGATCACGCTGCTTGCCACACTGGCCTACATTGAATTGATAGCATGCAACACGATAGCTTACAACAACGTGTTTACACTAACAACCCACTGCATAAATTGAAAATACAAGTTGACACAAGATATGATGTTTAATATCAAAATAAATATTATCTGCATATAGTTACAAAAGCTAGTAAATATCACTAAGTATTTACTTACCAAATAAAGTTGTAAACAGTGTATGTAGCGTAGCTGGCACTGACATAAACAAGAGAAAATGGTGAACTGGATGTTGCCGGTTGCGCGGTGCATTCTGGGATTTGTGAAGAGGGTGAATAGAATTCCATTGTCCCGGTTTATCATCGTCATGGAGGGAAAACTTATCATGAAAAAAAATTTATAGTTTTATCACCCAGCACTAATCATTAATGAGTTGGTAGCGTGGTGGCTAATTTATTAGGGACACAAGATTTTGACCAATGGCCACCCTGTGACTTTAAGTTTGAGTGATCAGATAACCACAAGTTTCCCTGTTCACACTTATGGATGATCAGATCACCCAGCACACATGTTAATATCTAATTCACTGCCACTGATGTTGTCACTGCAGCTCTGCTGTTTCACTTGGCTCAGTGTTCAAGTTCTCCTCCATATTTCTTCCGTGTCGTAGACTGGACGGGGCAGACTCACATGACTACACACGCAGTATGTTTTTAAGGGGAGAGAACAAACACAATGGGGAAAGTATTAAAAAAACTTAAAAAGTAGAGAAAATAGAAAGCGTCACACCTTGAAGTCTGATTATTTTCTATTAATAGACAACAGTAGTTATGTCTGCATGTAAACCATATAATTTGTGTAGAGCCATCCGTCACTAGCTAGTATCAGCAAGGCAAGAAAACATGGCTATATTTATGTCATTGGCCATGCGATAGCAGCATTACACAATTTAACTCTTTGTCTTCTTTGTAAATAACTTACATTTTGAATATCGGATAATTATTAATGATTTTACAGCCATTAGAAGTCATGTAAGCAGTAAGGCTTAGAGAAAATGTCGGTTACGACGGATGCGAGAGCCGATAGTAGCCTAACATGTCATCACCATTTTAATACTTTGATTAATGTTAAAGAGCTCCATGACGTCGCGCCGGCCTCAATGCTAGCGAATAGGCAGTGTCCTATCCAGTAATATAGATCATTGGGCTCCACCCCTCTCCCCGGATTGGTGCATCGTGGGAACATCCCGTCCAATGGCTGCACTGTGGAGGCGGGTCTACAACCGAAGCTGTGTGCAGTTGGGGAGGGAGAGAGAGAGGAGAGCAGCTGAGAGTTTCAGTGTGTGCTTCTATTGAGAACTGAGTTTAGAGAGAGTCTCCTGAGTTACTGAGGTACTGCTGCCCATTAGATCCTCCTCACCAGAACCAACGGATTCACCCTAATCACGCAGCACAAGAGAAACGAGCATAAACAGCTGTGACGTGTGCAGAGAAACAAGCAAACAACGTCACTCTCTAGAGCGGAGAGACAAGAACTGCATCTTTACACAGCAGCACAAGTCACACTGCTCGCCTCTCACTGCTGCGCATCTGTCTGCTCTCACTTCTCTGCTCTGAAGTTTATTAACGAAAATTTAATATTGTGATAATTATCGAGATCGATCAATATTGAAAAAAATATTGTGATAAAACTTTTAGCCATATCGCCCAGCTCGAGTGTCATATGATGTCATACCCCACAGATGTTAAGGTTTTAAGTATTCTACATGTATGTACAGTTTGAATAATGCAAGTTATAAGCTTCCATTACTAGTTAACGATATTAGCCTGATGCCTCACATGTAAATGTATAGAAATTAAATCTGGATACCAAACTGATCAAGTTACAGTTATGTGCAACAAGTAACAATCACCTTTCACTGACTTCTGACAGGAAGCCATACTGAAATATACACCCTTCATTTGCATGTAGACAGAAAAAAGCTTCAACTCCTGAGTACAATTCAGTATAGTCAGAGCACAAATAACCACCCAAGTCCACCATCAATACACCACTGTTCCAGCTATGGGCAGAAAATACAGCACTGCACTACAGCTATAAAAGGCAGGACCCAAACAAAACACTTTATATTGAATTCCCAATTTAAAAATAGCTGCTGGAATGATTATGGAGAGAGAGAGAGAGAGAGAGAGAGAGAGAGAGAAAGACAGAGAAAGAAAGAGAGGGAGAGAGAAAGATACAGCGAGAGAGAGAGACTGAGAAATAGAAAAAGAAAGATGAGAGAC
>BRDA01013325.1:0-34339 GCA_036984385.1 Crenuchus spilurus | reverse complement strand
AACAAAGGCCCCAAGTGGCTCAGTAGACTAAGGCACTGACACTATTATCAGAGGATTGTGAATTTGAATCAGGCTGCCTGGCCATCAACGGCTGGGCCGTGAGACAGCAAAATTGGCTGCATTCTTTCTGGGTGGGTAGATGGCACTCTCTCTCCAATACTACTACCATGTAATGTCTGCTGGCTCAGGTGTCTGCCAGCCAATCCATGAGAGCTGGGGATCCTGCGCTTTTCTCCAAGCCCCATTAACTCCTTTTTAGTTCTGGCAGTGTGTTTAAAGTAATCCTCTTGCTGCATGGTGAAGGATCTCTCAATTAGTTTGGTCGCATCTTTCTTTAAATTGACAGACAAAATGTTCCTGAAGACTTCTGAGTTTGTTGTATGGCTGCCATCATGTGTGACATCATTAATGAATATTAATGAGCCAGTCCCAGAAGAACCCATGCAAACCCAAGCCATGACACCTCCACTGTGTTTCACAGATTAACTCATATGTTTGAGATCATTAGCAGATCCTTTCTTTCTCCAAACCTTAATCTTCCATTAAATTGGTAAAAGGTTCATCTTAGTCTGATCAGTCCACAAACTTTGTCCCAGAAATTCTGAGGCTTGTCTCTGTACGTCTGGGCAAACTCCAGCGTGGCCATCCTGTACTTCTTGATCATTAGTGCTTTGCTTCTTCTGTACATTTGTTCATGACGTCTTCTGTGAACAGTAGATTGTGAAACCTTCACTGCTGCCATCTGGAGGTTGTTGCTGAGGTCACTAACAGTCATTTTTGGCTCTTTCATTAATGTTTCTGACATCAACTGCTGTTGTCTACCTGTTGAAAATCTGTTACTTAATACACCAGAGACGACTTTCTTCTTCAGGACATTCATAACGGTTGTACTGGCGGTGGCCAATATTTGTACAATGGCTCTGACTGATTTTCCATCTTCTCTCAGCTTCAGTTACTTGTTTTTCACCCTCAGACAGCGTCTAGTTTTAATGTTGGTTACTCCTCTAACTGTAAATGCACAGTCTGCAAAACCTACATCTGAAACTGAGTGTAGACATTCAGTGATATTACTGTTATATACACACCTGGGCAACAAAACACACCTGTCAGTCACATGTTCCAATACTTTTGCTCACAATAAAAACAGGTGGGTTCAGACAAAAGGTGTTGTCTTCTGAACTGTGCATCAGATCCAGGTGTAAATATCTGGAAATAAAAGCTGAAATGTTGCTCTGTTGCCTCATATTCAACTTTTAATGGCAAACCCAAATGTTTTCAGTCTACAGCATAAATAGGTTATCCTCACTGCTCCAATAGTTTAGTATATAGTTTTTGTTGTCTCTGGTGTTTTGTAGCTTCAGTTCATCTGTTAGCCGTATCTAATTTTACTAATTAATCAATGGTAAATAATTTACATCAATAATGTAAGTAATCGAGTTACTCAAGGCATGGTTTCAGTCTTAAAGGTACCATTTGATCTATAAACCTTTCACGACTATTTACATATTCGGACTCCACAGTTTATACTAATCTGACAGCAAATAAAGTCATGCTCAGTCAGAATTACCAAGCACTGGGGAGCAGCTCTGGGTTTGCTCTTAGATTAAATATCAAAGCTTCAGATGGACTATACAAAAGATTAACCACGTGTGTAGTCTTCACAAAGCAGGCTTCCTTCAAAGGTTCACATGTGCTCAACAAAGAGCGCAGAAATTAAAAACTATTAAAAAAAATTCAACAAATATGCCTCTAGACAACAGGGCGGTAAACCCCAAGTTTCATCAACTTTTTTAGCCTCTGATCAGATGACACCACAAAATTTGCCATGACGCTGTGTGTTTTGTTTCATTACTGGGGGCTGCAGTTATGATATGAAGTTAGACATGAAAAATGATGAAATTCTACACAAAAAAGGCTTTTTAATACCAGCAAAAGCACACAAGCAAGGCACGATTTGGACTGCAATAAGCTTAAACTGCATGTTGCCCTTTACAGAGTAGTTTTGTAATGTTACATTATGACAGATATTATAAGTTAAAGTAACTTCAGACTCCTGGTGTTGGTGTTGCACAGGGATGCTAGGTGTATGATGGGATTCACAGTTTGTGAAGAGGTGGAACAGGGCAGTAAATGTCTAATCTGATGTGTGAAAATGGGTCACAAAGCAGACGTTAATGATTGGCAAAACTGAGAGATTGTATTTGGGTCCCAAAGGCTAAAGTGTGAAGGAAGTAGCTGAATTTGCAGATGTATTGAAGTGTACAGTCATACAGATCTAACAGCCGTGACACAAATCCCAGTCTAAAGAAATTCTCATTCACGGCTTGAAAATCACTTCACTTACAGTCAAGAATTACTTCCAAGTCAAAGCAGGTCCTTCACAACCAATTTCTGAAAGAACACTGTGTAGAGGACTGCATATCATTAACATATAGAGCAGAGTGGCACATGTGCTTTTGGCCACAACTGTGAGGAGAATGTGCTGTAGTTTGGGATTTTTACCACTACTGGTAGACCTGTATGACTGTACACTTCAATACACCTGCAAATTCAGCTGCTTCCTTCACACTCTGGCCTTTGTTACCCAAATACAATCACTCCACTTTTTCCATCATTAACATCTGCTTTGTGACCCATTTTCCACACATCAAATGAGACATTCACTGCACTGTACTACCTTTTCTCAATCTGTGGATCCCGTTGCACACCCTGCAGGTATTTATAACCTGATCACCCTTGTGCAGCACCATAAGTTACTACCACCTTAAACATGGACACATTTTTCAGTCTGGGAAGCTTAAAATGCTGCTATTATGTTGTTGTTTTTATATTTTAACTAGTGCAAAAATAAACAATACAGTTATTGTTGACTTGAGTCTAAAAGCTTAGTTTAATGGTCACATCTTCAGCTATCTGTGAAATCATGAAACTGACACTAGAGAGCTCGAACATTGTTCAGGAGCAGCCACACTGATAAGACTACCTGCAAATGTGCCTATAAATGTGCCACTTTTTGTGTACCAACCTGGGCAGCGTAGGTTGATTGTTACAAAATAATTGGCCAGTGTTGTTTATCTAAAAACAACAATTGGCAAAGTTAATCAGCTCACAAGTTGTACGGTTTAAAAGTCAGCTAGACACACACACCCCAAGTCAAAAAAACACATGCTGTGACATTTAATAAGCAGGTGTGAGACTCCACCCTCTCGGACACTATCAATCATTAGCTATACATTTATTCACATACTGCATCTGTTGGACTTCAGCTCAAAAGCGCAGATGCTGTTCCTGTTGTTCAGAGATGTCATTCATCATTAATGACACTACAAAGCCATGCACCTTCACAGTGTACACAAGCAGGATCAGGCCAAATTTAATTAGTCTGAGACTTTAATTAATCTAATTTACTAATGCTGCCACTGTGCTCTGGATTACCCAGCAAACACACACACACACACACACGCAGACACACACACACAGGCAGGCAGACACATTGATTTTTTGGGGATTAAAGTAATCCACAGTTTGTACAGAAGGCAAACTGAGAAAATGGTCTCCAGGGTGAATTAAGTTAGGTTGATGTTATTATTTTAACAAATATTCCCAAATCATCAAATTATTCATCAGCAACATGCAAGTTAAAAAAGTTTGCCTGCAGTTCAAATAAATAAAGCCTTGCAATAATTAAAAGACAAAATTATTGCTTTTTGTTGTAGTTCATGCCCATTATTAATGTTTCAAAATGTACCACACCACACTTACACACATTTTATATGTATAAAACATTATGCATATATATTAACATATAATACTATAACATATAATATATACACACACACACACACAGTAATAATGATAATAATAATATACAGTAATATTTCTTCATCTCCATATTATACCATCTGAAGCCACAGATGGTTTATCAGTGCTGGATGTTCGTACATAGCAGTTGCATAGTTTTATTTCTAGCCATCAATATTAATGTTACCAGAACATGGTTAGACAGCAGTTAGTCAGCTTGTGTTGTATCTCATTAAATTGTATTAAAAGAAAGAAAAAAGAAAAAAGGTAAACCCTGCATCAGTCTATAGAACTTGCCCCAAGTACTGCTTGTACTTTCATTAAATGAACATATTAAATATTAAAACATTTTAAAAAGTGATTTGTACTTTGGACAGTTGTAAAAACACTTAAGAAGCACATTTGACTGGGTTTACTGAACATGTAGTTAATATTTCTACCAATCATATTAGTACCAGTAAGACAAAAAGGCCTGACTAATGAAGTGTAAAATGTTTAATCTGCATGGAAATTGAGGTAAAATACCTCATTATGTTAATCATAAAAATGATATATTATTAGAGCTGGGCGATATGGCCAAAAATTTTATCACAATATTTTTTTCTATGTTGATGGATCTCGATAATTATCACAATATTAAATTTTCGTTAATAAACTTCAGAGCAGAGAAGTGAGAGCAGACAGATGCGCATGCGCAGCAGTGAGAGGCGAGCAGTGTGACTTGTGCTGCTGTGTAAAGATGCAGTTCTTGTCTCTCCGCTCTAGAGAGTGACATTGTTTGCTTGTTTCTCTGCTCACTTCACAGCTGTTTATGCTCGTTTCTCTTGTGCTGCGTGATTAGGGTGAATCCGTTGGTTCTGGTGAGGAGGATCTAATGGGCAGCAGTACCTCAGTAACTCAGGAGACTCTCTCTAAACTCAGTTCTCAATAGAAGCACACACGGAAACTCTCAGCTGCTCTCCTCTCTCTCTCCCTCCCCAACTGCACACAGCTTCGGTTGTAGACCCGCCTCCACAGTGCAGCCATTGGACGGGATGTTCCCACGATGCACCAATCCGGGGAGAGGGGTGGAGCCGACGCCGACAGGAGCACTAGAGCAGCAGACACGTGCAGGGCACATAACAGACTGTCAAGCTGCTTAGATGTGAAATGGAAACGAACGTTAATGCTTATTGAATTCTACAGTCCCAGCTTATCATCGTCATCAAGGAAAAAATTATAGTGAAACAAATCTATATCATTTTATCGCCCAGCACTATATATAATGCATAGGTAAAATGTAAAAAAAAAAAAAAATTTAATCCTGAAAAAAAAATTGCTGGGGACCTGCGATCCAGAGGGTATTACTGTACTGCCCTCTCGTAGCCTAAATAATAGAATAGAATTAAGCAAATTAATAGAATTAAGCAAACACTGGAAATCCTTTCTTTGTCCAGTTATATTTTTAGAAAGTGTCCCAACTGTTCTGGAAATATAGTTTGTAGTTTAATATACACGACTCTTTTCAACCCAAAATATTGACTATTTAAAATTTAAACTACCAAAGAACTGAAAGATTAAGAGTTAAATAGAAACGTTACCACATTTTAACTGTTAGACATTTTTTTTACTGTACGTTTTAGGGCCTGAGGGATTCTGTAAATGTTTCTGATGCCCCTGAACTGCTCACTATACAGCACTTCACCCTGTGGTTGGGATTAAATCCTGACCATGCCAAAATGCCAGGAGACCCAGCACTTGGCGTCACTCCCAGTACAGAGGAACTAGATGGCAGGAGACTTTCTCTCGACCGCAGAGTGATATACTGTTCAGTCTGGGCGTCCACACAGTTCTGAAACTACTCAGCACTTTCCCTGAGTATCTCGCCAGGGCACTCCGAGTCCCTGGTAGGTCGAAAAGATGCTGTGGATCATCCACTGCACACCCAGAAACAGCACCATCACACAGAGTGAAGAAAGACTCCTCTGGGAATCAAAGTCAACAGGGAACTGAAGATGATTAAACCCAGGATTTACTGTTCTCAAAAGATTCAAATGAATCAAGTTAATCACAACGTCCCTCAGTTCATCATTAATAATTACACTTAAAAACAACTGGTAAAGTTTGTCCTAAATGAGAATTTTCCCATTTCTCAGCCTTTCTAAACAGCCCTGCACTGACTGGTTTGTTTCAGTGTTTATTGCTGCTCAGCCCCTCTTCCAAGACAATTTACAGATTCTAGCCAATGAGAATTATGCTCTGTCATCACAGTGTTACATACAGAAAACAATGGGAAATACAGACAAAAGACTACTGAAACGGATAAATGAACATTTAACATCACTTTTATGGGTTTACAGTCAGCGTGCCAGTGTGGTCTTCATTTTGTACACCTGCTTTCAGTCAGCTGCACACCTTCGCTTTAATGTGACGTGTTTTCATTTGTTCTGAGCATTATTGCACAGCGAGAAACAAAGCCAGTGAAACAGCGAGAAACAAAGCCAGTGAAACAGCGAGAAACAAAGCCAGTGAAACAGCGAGAAACAAAGCCAGTGAAACAGCGAGAAACAAAGACAGAGAAACAGCGAGAAACAAAGCCAGTGAAACAGCGAGAAACAAAGACAGAGAAACAGCGAGAAACAGCGCCCGAGAAACAGCGAGAAACAAAGCCAGAGAAACAGCGAGAAACAAAGCCAGTGAAATAGCGAGAAACAGCGCCCGAGAAACAAAGCCAGTGAAACAGCGAGAAAAAGCGCCCGAGAAACAGCGCCCGAGAAACCGCGCCCGAGAAACAAAGTCAGAGAAACCGCGTCCGAGAAACAAAGTCAGAGAAACCGCGTCCGAGAAACAAAGTCAGAGAAACCGCGTCCGAGAAGCAAAGTCAGAGAAACCGCGTCCGAGAAGCAAAGTCAGAGAAACGGCGAGAAGCAAAGTCAGAGAAACGGCGAGAAACAAAGCCAGAGAAACGGCGAGAAACAAAGCCAGAGAAACAGCGAGAAACAAAGCCAGAGAAACGGCGAGAAACAAAGCCAGAGAAACGGCGAGAAACAAAGCCAGAGAAACGGCGAGAAACAAAGCCAGAGAAACAACGAGAAACAAAGCCAGAGAAACAACGAGAAACAAAGCCAGAGAAACAACGAGAAACAAAGCCAGAGAAACAAAGCCAGAGAAACAGTGAGAAACAAAGCCAGAGAAACAATGAGGAACAAAGACAGAATGAATGACAAATGCGTGGGTGAGTGATGAACATTTGAGTAGATGCTTTGGGGCGAGTCACGTGGGCATGCAGTCAATAACCAAGTGGATGAACAAAAACTGCAACAAAATTCCCCTAAAAAAAGTTGACAATAACCAAGTTGTACGACAACCAGAGCAAATAACAAATAAGGTTCCACTGTACTTACTTTTTTTCATTTACACTGCCACGTAAAGTCAGCTATTAATGAGTCTTTTGTACTGACCAGGGCTCTGGAGTGCGACCAATTTGGTCGCACATGCGACCTAATTTCTCAATGGTGCAACTAAAAAATCTGAGGTCGCAGCGGTACGACCTGCCGTTCGAAGGGGAAAAAAAGTCTTCACAATTCTGGAGTATCCCTGTGGTTCAACAGACCCATATCGTGGTCTAAACCAATCAGAGATAGTGAAGGGCACCAATCAGAGATAATGAAGGGCGGGACCCAGATGGCTGTGGTCTGAGCGAGGTGAGAAGGGTTGCCAGGTTCACGGTTTTCACGCAAAACTTGGCTTGTTTGAAAATCCAGTCGTGGGTGTAAATTCAAGCATGGTGGTGTGACGTTTTTTGGGCTACTTTTAAAAATTACGAGGAGAACAACGACATAAGGAGGTAGAGATGGGGTGGGGTGGGGGCAGAGAACTAAACGACGTAAGGAAGGCAGCAAGAGAGAGAGAGAGACACACAGACAGACAGACAGAAGGTGAAGAGAAAACAGTCGCTAGCTAATATGGCAGGTAAACGGGGGAAATACGGGTATTGCAAGGACTAGGAAAAAGAAAAAGGTTTTCATGGAATGGATTAAAAGTGTTCCTAATGACGAGAAAAAGGCATATTGCAAATACTACAAATGTGAAATGAAAAAGTCAGTTCCTTTTTTTTTTGCTAATTATGCTACTATTAAATGTTCTTGACTGGGATATAAAGCTGTTATAAAAGAACTAATAAACACTAATGTTACCATATTATTAATGACTGATAATAAATCTCTTATAAACAAAATACTAAGTCGTACACTCAGTTGTTTTGCCATTTGCTTCAAACGTGTGACAGACATATTTTGGGCTAGTTTAAGCTTCTGAAGGGCGGGTTTTAGACGGACTTTGGGCTGGATATTTTTGCTGGACCTGGCAACCCTGAGAGTGAATGTAGCCACGGATGATGAGAGAAGATGAGAAGAATGATTGACAACTTTATCGTTAAGAATTTAAGGCCTGATTCATCTGAAAATCATAACCAGTGCTCTGACACAGAGCCATCAACCTCCCAGGTTATGTGGAGCTGTGGTCCGGAGACAACATCAGAAAATGAGCCACATACGATCGACTCCGAGCCAGAACCCACTGAAAATAAAAGGGGGAAAGTGTCTACATTTTGAGACTGTGGCTTGACCAGTTTCCCTGGCTAAGATACAGTAAAGCTGATAATATAATGCACTGCATTTTTTTTTATTTCATTTATGTTGAGATGTTTTAAGTTCAAATGTGAGCTCAGTGAAGCATTTTAAGCACCAACACTTTTTCAGTAAGTTACCTTTCTTGTAGAATTGTGCTTCAAATAAAGAAATGTATGTTGACTAGATTGTTAGTTAATCATTTAGAAGTCAATATTGCCTATATGGACAGCAATTTAAAAAGAAAAAGTGAACCTGTAACACTGTGGTGTTAAATGCGATGCGGTCGAAAATTTGGGTGCACCTAAGAAAAAAATTTAGGTGCACCAGTGCAACCAGTGCAAAAAGTTAGTCTAGAGCCCTGCTGACTCAATTTAAAAAAGCAACCAAAAAGTGGCTACCACACACACATACAAGCTCTGTTCACCCTCTGCCTTATAAACACAAATTGGTGTAGTAGTGTTTTCAAGCTGTAGGTGAATGGGGTGGAGCTAACTCTAATGAGTTCTGTTATCTTGCAATAAGGGGAAGCCCAATTCTGAATGACTCCTTTAATGTTTTCATACCAAGATCTCACAAAACCTAGATTAGGATAATTTCATAGCTAAATACAGTATACAATACAGGTAGATGTCCACTTTAAATAATCTTATATGAGCACATCCACAGTACTGGGAAACAGTTCTGGGACATGGAACTTCAAAAGTAAACTTGTCACAAAATGTGTGAACATGTCCAAGTAAGTTAAATTAGACACTCAGATCTCTACTATTGTTTTACTTTTTTTTTTCTTTTCGAAAATTGGCCAAGAATCAGGTCGGTGCTTTAGATTCTGTTAGTTACATGGTTGCCATTGTCCATAAACTTGCTGGTTTATTAAAAACATTACAGATTTATCATTAAGGCACAAATCTCTGTATGATACAAGTCTACTTTAGGCATAGACCTCATTCCTGATGGTCCAACATACAGTACTTGACATGTGCCTGTTAAATAGAAACCGTAACTTATGCAATCTAAAAAGTTACCCAATTCAACAACAAATATATACACTGATTTAGAAATCATTAGAAAAAACTTCTAACAAGACAGAAGATGATAAATTGTGTTCATTTAATGCAATTTATACCATCAATTATATCTGTTATTGGCAATGTGTAAAAACCGGCATTCTATAGAATACCTAGGCAAAGTATACAATCCCTGTCATTGTCAGGCAAGGTATGAAATATATATTTCATACATTTCCTAGTCATTCTATAGAACACCTAAATGACAAACAGGCAGAGTGTAGAATAACTGGTAATTCCAGAGCTAATACCTGCAGAAAGATGCCGAAACTCTCTCCGGAGAGGGGACGCGTGCATTTATCAGACCCCGAAGCCCACCCCCGATGACAAGGCGCCAACATCTCATTCGAGTGTTTGCCCTATCAACTTTCAATGGCGGCGTATAGGGCTCCCATGTTCCCTAAGGGTAACGGGGAATCAGGGTTCGATTCCGGAGAGGGAGCCCTCTTCTTTCATTTTTTGACTGTTTGTTACTAAAGAGTTTTCCAATCTGGGCATTTCACACTTGGCCTGAGCAGTTCTTGTCATTCTTTATAATGCCTATTGACTAGGCATTTTATGTAATGCCTAGGAAAAGTATAGAACAACACATATTTCATACCTTGCCTGACAACGACATGGATTGTATACACTGCCTAGGTATTCTATAGAATGCCGGGTTTTCATACATTGCCGTTAACATTCACTAAATAGAACTTTTAAAAATTGTGTAAGTTACAGGGAAACCATAAGAATTAATTCCCAGTACTGTGGACATGCTCAGATAAACTTTCAAATAGTTGACGATCACTAAAGGATTGAAAAAGGAAACCTACCAGAGTAAAAAAACATCCCAGTTTTGTAGCATGTACAGCACATGTACATGAAGTCATTTTGACTTCAAATGATGCAGTCAGAAATTTCTCCAAGAGGGAGGCTGTGACAAAAATGTGATATTATTAATAATTCAATTATTATAATTAGAAAACATCACCTTATAATTTTTTGATATTGTTCAGGCCTAGTCTCAGGTACCTTGAAGCCCATACATATTCTGCATTAGCTCCCAAGCACAACTAAAGAAGTAAACTTCACACAACAAACATGTCTTGGCTGATCAGCTACATCTGAGGTAAGAGGAAAAACTGCTTTTCTTCTTAAAAGCCCGCACTATTTCTCATGACAACTCTTGCTCAAGTCTGTGCCTGAAATTGGCTGCCACATTCCAAAACAGCTCCTACAAATCTAAGCACGGTGGTTTATGAAACCAAGGTTTGCAGACAAAGCCTTATCCTCTCCTCTCTGAGACTAAAATAACCTACAATGATAAGATCACACAATTACAAAACAACAATAAACAGCATCAGCATCCAGCTCGAGCTTCCCCTGAAACCATATGGTGGAAATACGATACTTCTGTGAGAACAGGGACATCGTCGTGGAAGAGAATACGTGTATTGTGTTGGGTGGTTTTCTGCGTCACCTTGACTGTCAGGTGTGAAGGTGTGATGTGTGTGAGCAGAGATTGTGCAGTAGTCATTAGAGTATGTCCAGTAAAGCAGGGAAGACTGGCTGAGGAGGCAGAGAGGGGCAGCTTCTGGCTGTGGGCAAAGAGGAAGCATAGGAGTTGGGGCCCAAATAACACCTAGGGCATCAGCAGGGGGTGGCAGGGAGAGATCCCTGCCATCGCTCTGCCACCAGGAGATGTACTGGGGTTAAAGGAGCGAAACATCTTTGAATGGTGGTCCCCAGCTGATGACCCTTCTACACCCAGGAATGTTTAGAGGAGCACACTTGCAAGGCACTGGTAGAGGGGCATCAGGCAGTAATGCCCAGCAGGTAGTCCATCAACCTGTATCTTCATAAATCCTTTCAGAGACCTACAATTATTTTTATGGTCCCACACTTTATAGAATTTATTTTCTTATGTTTAAGGACGCACTATTCACCGATATGGCACAGGGTGCATGGCTTTTCGATGTAAATTCTAAATCCCACCTCAGAAGTGAGTGTATTGATGAGGTTAATGGTGTCTTTTCTGTCCAAGACATTTTCTTCATTTATTTATGCTTTAAAGCTAATTAAAGTAGTAATAAAAAGGGAATTGTACCATCAATAAAACTGGCTGTGAAGTTGTTATGTTGGCCTAACACATTCTATATTTTTGGAATATGTGTGTATTAGTATTATTGTCCATTTATTGTTATCGAGGTGAACTGCTCATTGGTCAACTCGCAATATTGATTTTAGGCCATATCGTCCCAGCCCTACATCAAGACTTCACTACATTTTGGTGGATCATGAGAACGCCAGAGATCCGACAAGGAAAGAGAGACTAAATTTTAATTTCAAGCTGAACTCAATAAGGCTACACAAAAAAATCTAATTAAAACTGATATCTTAAGTCACCAAATATGATTTGATTAATGAACAGTGGAAGTTCTGACTACACTCTAATCTGGCTTCCAAAGTGGTTCATTAGAAGGTTTCCAGTAAAATGAAGATTTAGGTTTTAGTTTTTTAAATGAAGTGTTTGTTTTATTCCTCATATCTTTTTACAGGTTAGTTTGTCAGATGATCTTGATTAAAGGGAAACTTGCTTAGAGAGACTGTTCCATCTTATTAGGCAAGTCATAGCTCTTATGCAATACGGGGAGGAAGAAAGATCTTTGTGAAGATGAAAAGTGTGAAATAGTACAATGTCTTGCAAAAGGCATGAAAACAACTGATATTTCATGAAAACTTAAGACAGATCATCAAACTGTGAAAAGATATGTGAGCAATTTAGAGCACAGATGAATATGATCAGATAAAGACTTACTGAGGAACGTTTCTGACAGACAAAATAATGCCATTAAAAGGACATCTATAAAAATGCCACTGGTGAACACAGAGCAGGTGTTTGAAGTTGCTGGTGTCTATGGATTTAGGATATAGGATGTAGGATGCTACATAGGCAGTCAGTTGTGCATAAAGCTGTATTGTGGTCACCCCTAAGTAAAGCTCACAAAGACAAACATTTGCAGTGAGCTTAGAAATACATGAGGACTAATATTCAAACAGTTTTATTCACTAAAGAATGCCATGTGACACATGATGGTCCAGGTCTGGATGGTGGGATAATGGCCACCCTGTTCAAACAAAACTGCAAAGTGAGCAAGGAGTGATGAATTGGAAATATGTAATTATGGAATATGGACTTTAAAGTTCAATGGATTAGAGAGTTTAAGTAATCTCAAAAAAGGACTCGTATATAAATATGTAACGACTTGTAAATATGATTTTTGAATGAACATGTTCATTGTTTTTTTTAATGATCTGCCCATGCAGTAAATTTTAGATTTATGTTTTGAAGATTTATGAATGTCATTGTGAGCCACTGAACTGCATTCAGCACAACAATTATGAACAACACATTTTATGTTCTTTATATGAAGAATCAAGACAAAGACGACACTTTGTATATACACATTTTACTGCACATGCCCCCTGGTACTTTTAACAGTCATCGAACAGTAAATCAGAAACTCTGTCACACTAACAACTAGGGCTGCAGGAAAAAATCGCTTTGAGCTCGAATTGCGTTTCTAACATTGAACTATTCAGAATCGATTTCAAAAAATTGATTTTTTTTGTGCTGTGGATGTGCCTTCTCAGCCACCGTAGTGCTAGGCAAAACAAGGAAGCAGCGTGGGCTACGTACAGGCATGCAAGCCGAGCCGCGGTCTTTGAAAGCAACCATTTGGAAACACTTTGGATTTTACCGTCAACCCGGCCGGGTAAGAAAGGGCTGGACGTGACTCACGCGATTTGCAGAGATTGCAACGGTAAAGTATTTCATTCGTATTTGAAAGAATCGGAAAAAAATCGATTTGTGACCCCAAGAATCGATTCTGGATCAATTCGCTCAATTACCAAAGATTCCCAGCCCTACTAACAATGTAAAAAGTTGGACTATCTGCAGGACAGTCAGTTGTCACGGCAAAGTCCAGCTAGAGCTGCTGCTTTATTTTTTTATTTTATAATCCCTTATTAGTCGCACAGTGGTGAAAATCTGTGCAGTGAAACACACACACTAGTGAACACACTAGGCTGTGAGAACATGTGCCTGAAGTAATGGGCAGCCCTATCCACAGTGCACTTGGGGGTTAGGTGTTTCGCTCAAGAGCACTTCAGTCATGACCTTCCCAGGGACCGAACTAGCAACCTTCCGGTCACAAGACCAGCTCCCTAAACACCAGACCATGACGTCTTTACTTACCAATATACAGATCAGCTATTTGTGCCTGGATACAAAAAACATTGTATCACAATCTCTTTAACACACAATCATGATCAACCAACTGAAAACATTTCTTCCCAATTTTGCAATGTACTGTCAAGAACATTCACACTGGACTCAATCTGTGGACATGCATTAGTTTTCTAAATAGTCATTCACACCTTATTTTAAATTAAATATTTCATATATAAATATATAATAACCATTAAATAACTAAAAAATAAATTCTAATTCTGTCACACTTCAAATTTGGAAACATTAGCAAGAAGGAATGAAATGTCATGATCTCCATCTATCACTCAAAACAGATTCTGGACGTCTTGAAGACTGTTCACAATGTAAAATCATCAAACCTAGTTAAGTAAGGCAGAATCAAAGTAGTGCAACATGCGTTTTGGTGCTATTTAACTTACAGCTTAACTGCAACAGCAGCATCATTAAACCAATCACTGAAGCAGTACAGCACTATGTGTAGCCTGCAAATGTGTTTATCAGAACTGTTACATCACTAGTTCAGAGACTTTTAACCTTTTGTCCAGAACCATGATCAATAGAGTACCACATCCTATTTTTAATTTGTCTTGAATCAAAGCCATTTTTAGATTAGATTCAGCTTTACCAGTGTGAATGCTCACTATAGAATTTGACCTCCACATTTAACCCGTCTGTACAGTGAAACACACACACTAGTGAACACACTGTGAGAACATATGCAGCAGGGAGCCTTATCAACGGCACCCGGGGAGCAGTTGGTGATTAGGTGCCTTGCTCAAGGATACTTCCATCATGACCTGCCTGGGGATCAAACAGACAACCTTCTGCTCACAAGACTAGAACCCTGAATTAAAACCATTTTTAAGTTCTGACGCCGAATCAGGAAGTCAATTTCTGGAGGAGAGACAAACAGAAATGTACATTAATGTAGACCTGCAGGTGTAGACTTGCCCAGTGTTGGCCAGTTGTTGTCACAGTTAAAGATGTTGACATTGTCTTTTTTGAGTTTTGGGGATCCAGAGTTGTATTTTTTCCCCCTTTGTGGGTGTTGTGTTGCTGTATGTATGTGAAGAAACCTTAGCAGGGAGTTCAGGCCACCATCTCTGTTGCAATCACATAAACCACAAGTCCTTCAGACATGCATACACACAGTTTGGTATTACAACATTTGTGAGGACATTCCATTGCCTCACGTAATAACGTAGCTCACTAACGCTGCTCTAGCCTAATATTAAGCTCGGCAACCAAATGCTTTTTTAGTTTTGAAAAGAAAAGATGAATCTCAGAATCACTTTATTCAAGTATGTACACATACAAGGAATTTGACTTCCCACAGAGACCAACCCACATATGACACATAACAAGCACAATAACAAACAAGTAAAATAGACTGAAAACATTACTGAAGTAATAAGAGGAATAAAGAGCTGAGATCGCTAAATTTGTGGTGAAAATTATTACAAGGACCAGCAAAATGTCTTCACAAATAGTTAAACTCAGACATGCACCTCTAGGGAAGATGCAAGTAGAGGAGAACAGAGATAAGAAGCCATCAACATTCCAGCCTGCAGCGTGACTGCCCGTTATCTTAGTCCTGTTAAAGTTTCCAGACCAACAACACCTCAAACCCACCACAGCAACCTTCACTGTGGCCATCCTTCAGCTCCAGCTCCACCACAGATTATAAGCTGCTGTACTTTTCCTACTTTTGGTTTACATTCACTCTCAGAGCAGCTGAGATATGGTTTACTGTGTTTTTTTTATTTTATTTGTAAGATCACCCCATCTCTGCACTGTCTGCAGCCCAGTCTCTGATAAAACACAAGACAGATCAGTTACTCATTAACTCCCTCCTGAGCCTGACCTTTGACCAAATGCAGGCCAACCTTAAGGTCATCTGTACCACTTCTCCTTTTAGCCACTTTTAAATATTATCCACACAAAAGCTAAACAGATCTGATGTAAAACTATAAACGGTCTAATTAATCATTATCTTCTGATTGTAGCACAATATATGCTTTGCAACGGATGTACTACAAGCTCAAAGCAACGTCTTACTTCCCTCTTGTGTTGTAGGTGCATGTCATCGCCTCCCTTGTTTTTTTCTGCTTTGTGTTGCTGCTACTTTTAAATGGGGATGCCCCTCTTAGAGACAAGACGCCAGAATGAAAGCAAAACTTTAAAAAAATGTTGCTTGTGCAAATTTATTTTACTGCTAATGTAGTTCATCGGCCAAGACATTTGCATGTTTTGTATTGCAATGGAGCAAAAAAGTTAATGTAATGTAGTTAATAAGTAATGGAAGCTAATAACTCACTATTAAGTCCATTTCAACTATATTAGAGACACTTAATGTCAGGTTGTAAAAAATTAATTTGCCAGAGGCTGGGCGGCAAACGTCAGTCTGGAAGCAGGCATAAGTTTTACTTTCACTTTTACATCATAATAAAAAAAAACACAAGGGTACAGACCCATAGTCATAGCCTGAACATACCAACCAAGGAATATGATGCGTGTTGTTGTCACATATCAGGGGTTATTTTTACATTTCTCTACCATGCTGACCAACATGCAACACAATGTACCTCACGTTCAGCTGAATCGCCATACTCACTCATACCCGTACTCAGTAGCTCACAGGAATAAAGAAAACACTCAAACGCTTCTTACTATTATTCTGTGAAGCCCTAACTCTGCCTCTGATTGGCTAGTACCTATTGTTGATTAAGAGTGAGATGATTAGGGTAAAAATATCAGGATAATAGCCAAACTCATCAGAGCCATCCAGATATTTATATCTGACCAAACCAGATCTGCATTAATCTCGTACGTGACCAATTTTATTTTTATGGTAAAATTCACCAGAAAGTAAGAGTTGGCACTTCTAACTACATGGACAGTGTTTTATTATCTACTGTTTGAGTTTACAATGGCTTGTTTGTAATTCCTTCATCTGTATCCATCCATCTTGCTGCTGGCTGCCCTCTTCATCATTTACTTTCAACTGCTCCAAGCATAATGATCTTTTCCAATTCATCTGTTCTTCTCAACATGTGACCAAAATAAGACTTCTCCACAAAACTGCACAAACTGAATGCATTTAGACTTCAAACATTCCTCAAACCGAGTTAAGTAATCTAACAGACTTGCTCACATGGTTTCTGATATTGTAGGATATTTCTGTCTCTGCCACTTATCTATAAAATGGAAAAAGTGTGCTGCATAGCTAAAGGACATGTTGAAGCATGAACGTAGGTACTTTTGTCCAGGCAACAAACAGATTAGCTGGAAACACTATTGCAAAACAACAGAAGCAAACTTTGGACACCAAACAACTACTGACTACATTTGGGTCAATGGAAAAAATGAGTACATTTGATTTTTGGACCAACCACCATAAGAGCATATCAGGTTTAGAGACATACCAACCTGTGCAGCAAATCTTAAAGAAGTGATGTACATTTCCCCCCACATGTCCAAGAGGAATCAAATTAGCCAACATGTGTGGAGACCAAATTTTGCTTCTTTAGAATTGGAATAGCAATGCTAGCATTGCTAACAAACACTAGAACTCAACAGTCACCTAAATAGCCCAGCAGTTTCCATCAAAGAACATCAAAACTTCTGCTAACCTGTTCAAACCACATCCACATTATAACTAAGGTCTCACACAAAGTCAGCATGGTTAAAACCACAGTATAACTGGGGGCAGCCGTGACCTGGTGGTTAGGGATCCAGTCTTGTGACCGGAAGGTTACTGGTTTGATCCCCAGACAGATCATGACTGAAGAGCGCTTGAGCAAGGCACCGAACTCCCTAACTACTCCCCGGGCGCCATGGATAGGGTTGCCCACTGCTTTGGGCACATGTTCACAGCCTAGTGTGTTCACTAGTGTGTTTCACTGCACAGATGGGTTAAATATGGAGGTCATATTTTGTTGTGTGCATTCACATTGACAAAAATCTGAATCTCAATCTAAATCAAACTCACTGTGAATCTAATCTTATTTGTGGTCAATAAAACTGATTCTAGGCCAGCACTTGCACATACTCTTGAGTCAGTTGTCTAAGACGGTAGAGGCAGCGTTTGGCTACAAAAGCTTTTGTTATTATTTTTCACAGTGAATGATTGTGTCTGACTTTGTATTAAAGTCAGTATTAACCTCACAGTAAGTCATATTGTGTCATTAACCACATCAACAAGCCTGTGAGACATTACTTAAGCTCTGAACATGGTTTGAGCAGACTGAGCAATGTTTTGGTGATGTATATTTACAGAAAGAATTGGCTATTTAGGTGACTACCGAGTTGTAGTATTTGTTAGCAATATTAGCTTTGCAGCGTCAGTTTTGAATTAAAGCAAAAACTGATCTTCAGATATTTCTTGGAGGAATTACTACATCTATAGCAAGTAGAAAATTGTGTAAATATAATATTTGAGTGAAACAGTGATGGCAACGCCAGTTTCTGTGTACAGGAACATGCAGGTTTGCCTGTAAAAATCTCTCAAATCTTCCTAAATCCCTTCATAACCACCATAGCAGGACACAGAGAGACAGCCCTGACTTACAGACATGATTTTATAGTTATCTAAACCGAGTCTTCAGTTTATATATAAAGACTTCATACATGTTAGGACTGCACTGAGTATACATACATGCATTACAAATACATAAACAAGGGAGAGTGAGTGAGATCTGTGGCTAAATCAGTTGGCGTAATGGCCAGCAAACAAGCGCATTATACTGGATAAGTGACAGTAATCAGCTTGAGTCAGAGTTAATGGCAAACTAAATGAGAGAAAATGAATGAGTGTATGAGATTATGTGCGAGTGCGCGTGAGAGAGAACGAGAAATCAGACATCTCAAAATCTGTAATCTAAGTAATGAATTATTAATATGCTAATGCATATTTACATAACATATTTAGCACGTCTGTGCACCTCACTGCTGTCTCATGCAGTCAAGGTGTGAGGGGGGGAGATCAGCAAATGTGCTCTGATCTATGAAATATAAATAACACACACTCTCACTCAGAGATCTCACTGCTATCTCCTGCTCTGAGTTAAACCAGAAAGGGACTAAGGCTATAAATGGCACACACAGAGAGAGAGAGAGAGAGACAGAGAGATTTACTCCCACACATAGCTTCTCATTTCTCCTCAAGCATCTCTCCATCTCCATTTCTCTCTCTCCTCCTCCTCAAGAAACAAAACATGCATCTTTCGTGCTGCGGTCTCGCCAAGCCACCATGAAAGTGTCAAACTGCTTAGTAACACACACATAAGACTAAAGTCAAGGCCTAAAAGTCCCAAATACATGTATTTATTTCAAACAGTAACATCAGTAACTATCACAGCCTCGATATGAACATGAGACATAAACAAACTCTAAATATGTCAACCACATGTCTGAGTGCCATTTCTTTTTATTCAGCAACTCTGACACTGACATCACTTTAAGTCATGTTTATCCATGTTTAATATATTTATATTCCAAAACAATATTTTTAATTATTAAGTGAACTGCTATGTCAAAATTTTACAATACATTCTCATTATTTTTTAGATATGACTTCACTGTTTTTAGACATTATTGTAATACAATTTAGTATGTCTTCTCAAAATAATGACATAACAGCTCACTTAATAATAATCAAAAATATTTGATGCAGACTTTTTTGTGGAAATGGGCTTTCATAGAAAATGCTCTTTACCTGCAGACACATGTAAAAATATCAAACCAGCATTGACTTAAGGGCTTTAGCACCACAGCCCACAGGCTGCAGGAAGCAGCAATTACGAAATTTGTCATGTTGCAGGCCAACAATATGACTATATTTGGTGTGAGCAGAGGATGAAGTCAGATGAAGTCAGAGGTTGACCAAGTTGCAGCCATTCAAATATGGAAAGAGAGCACATCAGTGCAGAAGTAGTGAAGGAGACCAAAATAAACAGGTAGAAAAGAAAAGAACAACCACAAATACCTCCATAATAAATGTAACACAATGACGTTCACACCGGCGATCCAGAGTTAACAGGATCACAGCCTGGATCAACAGGCACTGGGAGCACTGGGAGGTTTGCACGTTGCAGCATTCAGCACAAGCTCATACATTAAACATTTATGAGCCAGCATGGCCACTCACCAGTAAACTTTCCAAGTTGATCGCGGATCTGGGATCTCTGATCATGGCCTCCAGCTCCTTCAGCCTGTTCTCCATCCTCCTCTCTGCTCCAGGAGACATTGTAGCTCGTGTGTGATTCAGTCCTGCTAACTTTCCGCTTTTGCATTAAAAATGTGATGTTATGAAGTGTTCCGGCTGCTGGGCCTCTGTCTCGCCACCCTCCCCGAAGTCTCTCACACGATCCAGGATCGAGCGAGCGAAAAAAACAATAAGAAGAATCCAGTCGATACACGAGGCTCGGAAACTTCCCAAACTGGCGCTGGAAAAATTAAGAAGGATCAACTTGTGGCTCCATGTTTGGTAGGAGGTCGGTGACTCGGGCTTCAAAAGTTTTGTGATTTTAGGGGAGGATGGATCCAGCAGCAGGGCGTTTTCTCCTCTCCCCTCCCCTCCTGTCCTCTCCTCTTTCTCAGGCTCTCTCTCCGTTCATGCTGTTTTTTCTCAGTTTGGCTGTTTTTTTTCTCTCCCTAAACGCCTCTTCTTCGCTCTGAGATCTTCTCTCGCCATAAACTCGGTACACACACAGGTTGAACCCCAAACGTCAACCAGAACCGAGCAGAGCTGTATCCATACAGTGACGGTTTGATTTATTTCATTATCAGTTTTAATACGCTAATCTTTTTTTCTCCACAACTATTCCTCGCTTTTCCACCAGTTCCCTCCTCTCTTTTCCTTTTTCCACCCGTGATCTGGCAAGTGACGCCCTCTCGACATTGTGATTGGTTAGTGAATCGTACTCGCAGGCAGGCCGCTGATTGGCCATTTGAGGAGTCGATCTAGTGTCACTGTAGCAACCGCTGAACCATGGAACTGTTTTCTATCAAAGTATTTACAAAAGCAGTTTTACTGCAAAGTCAGCTACAACACACATTAGTGCGCTGCACAAAATATCACCAACAAATGATACAAGTGTCAGAGGAACAGACATTGAGGACTGGATACATTACTTCACATGTAAGAGAAGAGTGGAATTTGAGAAGTATCAGAGCTCGGGTGTTGGGTGTTTGGTGTGTTGGAGTTGCTGGTACACTAGTACACAATAATAAAAAGACTAATGCAAACCTACCCAGTCAATCACTGGCCATTTCAAAAGGTTGTATATGGTTCATGCATTAACATTTTTCAGACATTAACGTGGTTCACAATTCTCATAGAAACGGGGCGCATTTTAAAATGTAATTCTAATAAACATGAGAGGTATGTCAGATTAGTTCTGTATATACTGAAATAGATATGCTATGTGTACTGGAGTAGACACACGTATATGCAGATATCACAGTAGTGTTGGCGATAAGAGGCTGTTTTTTATGACTGTGTTGAAATTCCTGCCCCATGTTTATTCTTTCCTGTTTAAAATTAAAACAACAGTCTTCATGGATGAGCGAAAAATCAAAACGACAGATATTTATTTTCATATTTTCCTTGGTTTCTAGCCACTGGTCATCCTTGTCCGTTTCGGCTGCTTCACTGTCCAATCGGCACGCGGGTGAGTTTGAACTATCAGCCAATCAGGCCGAAGCAGGAGGGGTCTGCCGGAATACGGGTGGGGAAAAAGCTCGAGCTCTTCCCTCTGACGTCACCACGAAGACGACAACATTCTTTACCCATGAGCCTCTTGTTCTTCCCAACTCGCGCCCACGAACGGAGGCGCGCGGGAGACAGCGGCGGTAACCTAGCAACCAACTTACACTTAAAAACAACAACATTAAGAAAACGTCTGTAGTGTTTATTACTGACTGTACGAATTATATTAATCCAGCGACATGAGTCTGTTTGAGATTTTATGTATGACAAATAAGTATATTATGGCACAGGCGATATGTGAGTAAATACTGGGAGACTTTAATGGTTTGTTTTACCATAAATATAAAAGCATTCGACTGTTAAGAGCAGGTTTATAAATGACCAACAGTGAAGTTATTATATAGTTGCTTATTTAATGAAGTAATACATTTGGCTAATAAAACCGTGTATGTGTGAACGTAGTTTGCTTATTCGAGACGTGTATCCTACTACTGTAGCCCTGCAGTGTCCTAATAAGAGCTCTGTCTAAACACACAGACGGTAAGTCTTCTCAATCACAGAATATCATAAAAACTACAGATTTTAATACAAGTACATTTCCAGGAGCAGCAGCACTACATGATTATTATTAATATCATACACCGACTTTTAAAGCAGAGTACACCTTGGCCAAGCCTTCCCATCAACTATGTACAGTTTACATTTGCAAACTGAAACCATTTAGTGCTGCTGCATTAATAATATGTACTTCATTCATCAATTCAATATGTACTTAGCATCATCGACTCAGAGTAAATAATAGAACAATGTCGCCCTCTGGAGGGCAGATTAAACAGCAAGAGCTCACTTTTTCCAGTAGAGTAAAACACATTTGGACCAGAAAAAGTTGTGAGAAGTTAATTATGGTGGAATTGTCATTTTTGTTCATGTTTCCACTGTAGTTCTTTTTGTTAGATGAAAGCTGGGTTTGTTAGATAATCACTCAGTACCATGTACTGACAAACATCACATAATGTAATGTGTCTTAGTCTAGCTAGACAAACTGTCCTGTATTATTAGGGCTTATATTTATTTATGTGCAATATGTACTGTACTCATATAACTGAAATGACAATAAAAAATCGAACTTTTGAAATGTAATCCACTATAAACACATAAGAGTTTAGATGACTTTAAATAAATCAGAAAATGCTGTTCCATTCTGTGTGTAGACGTGGGACATATTAATATTACAAATATGCATTTGCCACATTTAAAGGTTTGCATCTGCCCAGAATATAACCATGGTTATGGTTCAGTCTTGGATCTTGACAGATAAATGTTGTTCAATTCAGAAAACATCACTGTATATCTGTACTAACATTGATTAAAACCCTTATATGGTATTTATTTGAGCCAGTTTTCAGTATAAAACATATGTACTTGAGGCTGTGCAACGTGAATGGTACAAGCACAAAACATGTTTTGGCAAATAAGTAGACGATTTTTTTTTACATATACATCATTTATAATGGATGTTCTTATACAGCATCCACCCACTTAATTAAAACTACCACCATAAATTAACCACTCACTGTTCATTTTAGCTCTGCTGAATATACAGGTGCACTTTCTAGTTCTACAATTACAGACTGTAGTCCATCTGGTTTTCTGTATACTTTGTTAGCCTCCTTTCACCCTGTTCTTCAATGGTCAGTACCTCACAGAGCAGGTGTTATTTGGACTGCAGTGATGCTGATATGGTGGTATGAGTGGAACAAACACTGCTGGAGTTTTTAAACACTGTTAATTCATTTTCCAATCTGTTAGATACAAATTGGACCACCTTATAGATGTAAAGTCATAGTAGATCATCTGTTGCTGCACAGTTTGTGATTATCATCTTCTAGTCCTTCAACAGTCATAGGATGCTGTTGGCTGAATATTCATGCTTGAATTATTTTCAAACAATTTTCAGTCCAGCAGTGACACTGATGTGTTTAAAAGGTCCATCAGCTCTGCTGTGTCTGAACCATTCATATCAGTACAACACTCTAACCTGGTCATGACCATTGACAAACAGGGAGAAAGTAAGCTTATAAAGTATACAGCAAAACAGATGGACTACAGTCTGTAATTGTAAAACTACAAAGTGCACCTGTATAAAAAGACAATTAGTGTAGAAACAAGGAGGTGGTTTTAAGGTTATGGCTGAGTTTTGTGCATTTTGAATAGTAATTTTGACGATTGCCTTAGATTATTTGATAAATAGTCTGTGGAGGGTTATCATAGTCAGTAGATGCCTAACTGCACCTGTTTTTCACTGAAGCATGAGTCAGTAGCTTATGAATCAGTATAGGCAAAAAACACAAATTAGTCATCAAAATGCCTTTCCTGATGATATGTAACATTAATATGCCAGACTCACTCTGTGCCAACATGAAGCTCGATGTGATAACATACCCTCCACCCACCTCGCTTTCTGAAGGGCTCAACACACTGCCAAAGCAAACTCCCACACAAAATTACATTCAGAGGATGGCAGCAGAACACAAAAACATTCAAACTGTTAACCACGTCTCAATAAAATAAGGATTATTTGGGTCTCAAAGTATCATGTTTTTCCACCCGTTCCAAAGTCTGAGTAATACTGGGGAAGGTATATATCCTTTAAATCCTTTTCTTAGTTTATTTTTGGGTGCTGTCATTTTCGGTTTGATTATTAGGTGCCTGGATCTGTGTTTCTGGAAAGCTGCTCATCTGTTGTATAAAGCACTATATAAAAGAAACTGAACTGAATAAAAAAACATGTAAGTAGACAAATATTATATGTAGTTTATTCAGATTCAAGTAGAACATGTTTTTGATGAGTATTTTTTTCATTTTGACAGCTTGTTGACACACATTTCTCTAGATTACAATGAAAACATCACCAGTAACATGAAAGTAACTTTATCATTATCTGTGTCCTTAGATTAATTTATCTGGTGTCTAGGTCTAACCAGGCTAAAGTACAGTGTCCACACAGACATGTTAGTTTTATCATGTTTTAACAATAAACAAAAAAAGTCCATACCCTCATATCTTTTCAAAACAGTATTTTGGGGGACTTTCTATTGACAGATTCCCAAGAAATGAAACATATATATGTTGATAAAATATATATTTTAGCTTTATTGTGCTAGTACTTTTCTTTTCACTAATCATATTTATTTTGTAGAATACATTTTGAAGGATTTAGGGTTGAAAACCTTTACACGACCTAGACCTGTACTGAATTTTTTATGTTTGCATGTTTTTAATTCTGCCACTTTTGTTTACACTGTTCTCAAATGGCGACTTTCAAACAAAGTCAACATTATTATCAGATATTCATATGCTGTTTCTATAGAAAGTATTACTATGACATTTTTTACAATTATTCAGTAAAACAACAGGTGTAGTACAACAATTCCCGTATTTTAAAGCATTTGGCACAAGTGCCACACTAAAAGCTCTATTTACAAACATCTGTATAAACATTATAGCAGATTTATAATGATGTATAAAAAATCTATCAAGTTTTCAAATATATATGAGACATCTTATAAACTACTGGAGAGGTCAAGTTGTTGATAGTCATCACAGAAACTAAAAAACTTCCAGAGCTCACTTATTACACATGCACTGGACAATCTAGAAACCACTGAACAGTCTTTAAATGACCCAGAAGATAGTTTGACTTATCCATTGCAATGCATATGTTTATAATAACAGGGCAGCAATTTGTGGAACCAGTGTTCCTTGCTATGCTACCTTTTCACACAGTTATGATAGATATCTCACTCATTTTTACATCAGTGATCTAAGTGAGAAAATACCCTGTAAATATTAGAGATGAATGAAATTAGTATATACATCAAAACAAGAGGAGTACACTGAAACATTTAACAAGTGCAGAAATGTCATTGGAGATATTTTTCTGCATCAACAGAAAGTTTTCTGAGCAGATTTACCTTTTACACATGTAAACCTTTTCAGGATGAATTGGCTCTGCGTGGATTTCCATCCATCCATCCATTATCAACCACTCTGCGTGGATTTGTGTAATTGAAAAGTTCTGTGTGTCCTTAAAGTGAGAGTGAAGGACTGTTTCTTGGCCTGCTGTACTCTCTCAGTCTGGCAGATGTCAGCAGGGCTGCATCTCAGGACTCCGTTTGGTCTTTCGGTGAGATCCTGTTAGTATCAGCAGCTTGTCCATCCGCATCAGCTCTTCACCCAGTTCAGTACACACTCGACTGCCAAGCACCTGGTTGGTGGTGTTGGGGAGTTTGTCTGAATACAGAGATACATAGCTGGGGAGGGGGCTCTCCGTCCTTGGGTTACCCTGAAAGAGAGATTTTTTGTTGGCATTACCAGCAAACAAATATTTTGCTCAGAACTATTTACATTAATATTATAATAAACCTACTGCGTTTGAGGGCACCAGACGCATAAATCAATTTGATCTCAAATGAATCAAGAGGATCCAAGTAGCAGGTTTCCTGGCTTCTCTCATTTGCTGCACCAACCACACCCCCTTGTTCTCCTTTAGGTTTAGGATGTGGGAGTTCTGGATCACTCAGGAAGGCCCTTGGCTGCACTTGGACCCTTCTCAAATGAGTTAACATAATTCTTCAAGCCTTCTGAATGCTTGTACTACCTCCTCATTCCTCTACAAGGACTCTAGTGCTTACTTACTCTTAACAATTCAGGAAAATGACTGCAACTTCAAAGATTAATCACATGACCAAAATATAGTGGCTTTATTTCATCCTGGGGTGCAAGTTTGGTTTGACATGAATGGAAAGTTTGGTCTTTCAACAAGGAATCACAAATATGCATTACTGCAATAGTTTGGCTGTAATTTTGAATTTTTAAATGGTAATGAACATTTATTTTAAATTCCTCTAATTTATTGTTACTTTATCATCATATATCTTCCAATGCACTGGATCTTGTTTCAGACTACATCAAAGGAACAATGGATAACAATCTATTACCTCTCCACACAGAAGGCATGAAGCACATAATATCTCATTTATTTTTATTATTGATAGGACATATTACAATTATCTTAAGCAGCTCTATTTCATGCCTTCATAGATAGCAGCTTAGTTATTCATCTTTAATGTACATTATAATATAGTCACTGTATTGTATTGTTGTCTGTTGAATGTATGTTTGCTGAACTAAAGGTGACTGCACCAGTTTGACTGCATACATTTTACTGTACCGAGTGTAGTGACAATAAAAAGGATTGTCATCATCATTATCATTATAAAGATGCTGGTTGTCACTCGCTGTGATTTTGTGTAAGTAAAATGTAATTTTAATGTCATATCTAGCCAAAGTAAAAGTCTTAACTGAATACAGTAAAAGGACTAACTGAGGATGACTAAACACATCTCTGCATCAACTGGTGTTGAGAAAGCTACTACAAACACAGTTATCAAAGCTATTCTCCACTCAATGTTTAACTTATAGCACTTTCAGTTCACAGCATTAAAAACAAATTGTTTTAAAGCTATTTCACAAGATATATTGCTTATTGAAATTAATTTTTTGTTAAAATTAGGGCCTTTCAATACCTGATAAATACAGAAAACACTGCAGTAAAACAAATTCTACAAACTGCTTACAAAATGACAACTTGTAGTTGATTGGCCAAATGAGAATTTTCTTACCAGCTGGTCAAAGTTTTTTAGAAAACTCCAGTTCTTCTCCCTGAGAAAACAAAAACATGTTAATGAAGATTAACATCTTGTGATATTAATGGCCTATTGTTAGTAACAAAACCAACATGATTTCAGTTTCCTGTGGTGTGAATAGCAATATAATTCTGGTTTTAAAAGAACAGTCATTGTTCAGGCATGATGTGATGTGTTTACAGTAACCAAGGCCTGCCGTGTAAATAATACTGAAGACACCTTCCCCATTTAAAAGAATTAAACATCCAGTTTAATTATACATCTTTGGTCTTAACTGGAGGGCGGGGGTGGGGAAGCACAATATGAGTCCAGTCAACTATACTCTTAAAAAAGATGGTTCTTCAACAGTTTCTTAGTACAGAAATTGTTATATATAGAACCAAGAACACAGAACACAAAAGATTCTTTCCACAGTGAAAGGGTTCTTCAGATTGATGATGAATGTGTTATATATGGTTCTTTACAAAAATGTTTTGAAAAAGGTTCTGTGTAGCTCCAAAAAGAGTTATGCTGTAGTTACAATGAGAAGCTTGTAATAACAGAGGAACCCTTTTTGGTGCTATATAGAACCATTTTCTAAAGGTTTCTATATAGTACAATCTACACTCTTAAAAAGATGATTATTCAATGATTCTTTAGTAAAGAAAATGGTTCTGTACAGAACCATAAACATTCAAATAACCCTTCTTGTGGATAAAGAGTACTTATATGGTTAAAGGGTACTTCAGACTGATGAGGGATGTGTTGTAGATGGTTCTATACATATCTTTTTTGAAAAGGGTTCTATGTAGCCCCCCAAAGGGTTCTGCTGTGGTTACAATGACAATAGTAACTTGTAATAATAGAGGAACCCTTTTTGGTGCTATATAGAACTATTTTTAAAAGGCTTCAATATAGAACCATCTACAGCACATTCCTCAATCTGAAGAACCCTTTCACCATGAAAAGAACCTTCTACACAGTAAATCTGCCAGTGTTAAATCAACACTTTTAGTGTTAAATTAACACTGAGAGTGTTACATTTTTACACCCTCAGTGTTAATTTAACTCTAATAGTGTTGATTTAACACTGGCAGATTTACTGTGTGGGTTCTTAGGGCGTAGTTCTTTATAGAACCATTTTTTTAAAGAATCCTCTCTTTTAAGATCCTGTATTCACTTAATCTTTCAAACGCAGAGTATTGATGATTTGTGTTGTGGTGGTTTCAAGTTTAGGTTTATTAAAAGGTTTCAGTCTACAGATGACGTAAGTGCTCTGATCCGGTTTAGTGCCAGTCGTTACTGTAAAGCACACCACGCAGAGGCCGCCGGTCAGCCGCATATCTTTCCGTATCAGATAACGGCGAAACAAAAGCCCACTTTAAATGATGATACAGGAGAAAGTTGGCGGCTAAAAGCTCACAGAAGAGCAGACTGGTCAGCACGGTGCCGGTGTAACGCACCAGTCCTTCACACTGCTCCGCTCCGAGCGCACGAACTCCCTCCAAACCTGGTCCTGTTTCACCGGGTCCTGAAGGTCGGTGTCTCGCTCGGGAGGCTCTCCGGCACTTCGCGTTCGGCCCAGTGAGGGTTTCAGCACGGACACCGACGACTGGGAGAGCACGGAGACGCCCGGTCGGTCGGGGAAACGGTAGCCGGCCGAGGTGACGCGCCTCACTTTCTTGTCCATATTTTACAAGCTTCAAATCCTGAGAAATAAAACTATAAACATGAGTTTTTTCGCATTCTTCTCGTCTTAAAAGCTAAACTCTCTCTCACTGGGTCCTTCCTTACAGCATGTTAGCTCGCTGTGCGCGAGAGGACCGTTGCCATGCCAATTCAAAGCAATCACTACACGGGCAGTTTTTGTTAGTTTGTTTGTTTGACCCGCCCATATTCTGATTAAACCCGCTTCTCGCACTAGGATTGGTTAGCAGTATCCGAATGGCTCGCCCTGCTTGTAAATAAATCAATCAATGAGCAGGGCGCGTGACACCACTAACCAATCACAGAGGTCTGGAGCGCTACGGGCGGGGAAAAAAGTTTAACGCGCAAGTGCGCGCAGCCGCGCACTATGTTGCCTTGGAGACCTGTTAGGTCTGTTATAGACTCTCACAGGATTCTGCTAATTTCAGTGAAAAATGAGACGTCCGGTTATAACAAAAGACTGATTTTAGGTTTTAGGGTTGAGGAGGCAGGAAGGGAGGACGTTTTGAGATTGCAGCCCTCTATGTAAGCAAATCAGACACTATAGAGCTCTGCTCTTCTGTTGTGAATCTGTGATGCGATTGAAACGCCTCCCTACACACTACTTCAGGCAAGTGATGAAATAAGACAAGTTGAATTAAGAGAATATGTCCAAATGTTTGTAGACACCTGTTCATCCAGTGCTTTTCGAGAATTTATGTTCAGTGTTCCTGTGAGAACTTCTTTGAGCCACACTTTGGTGAGGTCAGGTATGTTGGATGATTAGTTTTGGATCTCAAACCTATTTGATGGAACTCATTCATTCATTCATTCATTATCACACCCGCTTAATCCTTATTAGGGTTGCGATTAGTCCCCCACCCCCTCACTGGCCGCAGGGCAGGGCATTACACTATTCAACTAAGCCCAGGACAGGGCGCCAGTCCATCGCTGGGTGACACACACACACACAGGCACACCTACGGACAATTTTTTTACCTGACCTCCATGTTTTTGGACTGTGGGAGGAAACCGGAGACCCCGGAGGAAACCCACGCAGACACGGGGAGAACATGGAAACTCCGCTCAGATGGGGAATCGAACCCAAGACCCCAGCGCTGAGAGGCGAACGTGCTAACCACTAAGCCACCGTGCCACCTTGATGGAACTCCATCACATATATTTTATACCGACTTATATAGAGTGGCATGCAAAAGTTTGGGTGCCCCTTGCAGTGACAAAATATTGATGGTGGTGTGACACACAACTGGCTTGAGGGGGGATGGATATGGCCTTAAACATAAATTAAATCCTAATTATTTATTCATAAATAATACATGTAAAAAAATTATTAATATTTTATTAATAATTATTAGTTATAATCAATATTTACCAATAAAACCTATTAATAGTACTATTATTAATAAATTATTCATGATAATCAAATATTAATACATTATTAAACATTTACTAACTCAAATTCTTTCAGTTCGCTGGAAAAATGATTTGTTGAGTCAACTGAGTTAAGCTGAGATTTTTTACAGTGATTAGTAGTTCTTGTAGTTTTCTATTACTGTTAAGTTCACTGTTCCCTTTTGTGGTTGTACTGATTGTAAAGCATGTAGCATAAAATTATCACCCAATTCTGTGTTTCAGCTTGTTAGTCAACTTCACTACAACTCAGTACCACCAGTTTTAAACTTATTTTTTAGAATGTGTGGTCAATAGACCCCATTTACATAAAATTATACCTAATTTCTGAGTAAAAATTAACATTAACATGGGTCAATTTGACTCAAAGACAACAAGGGTTAACTATTAACATTCCAACATAATCAGCTCATTTAAAGCTTCCAAACAGACTCAGATTCACTGTAAAAAATGATTTGTTGACTCAACTTAACTTAGTCAAGTTATCTTTTTGCTTTGACTCAGTTAAGTTGTAAAGACGACATGTTAAGTTTATATAACTTAAACTTAACATGTCAAGTCTTTACAACTTAACTGAGTCAAAGCAAAAAGATAACTTGACTAAGTTAAGTTGAGTCAACAAATCATTTTTTACAGTGTTCAAACGGCCAACATGTTAACAACTTACAGTGAATTGTTAGTCGTTTGTGAACAAAAAGGCTTAGCTCTTTGAAATGAATGAACAGAGCCTGCTCTGTCTCATGTCTTTTTTCTGTTTAAGTCACAAGTTTGGTCAGTCACACCATGTGTGGTGTCTGGGTCTGAGTACTAAGGAGAGGGAAGAGCGGGGGAGGGGCAGAGATTGCAAACTGCAGGCACACACAGAAAGAGAGAAAGAGAAGCTGCAAAAAGACAACTCTACATATGGAGGACAAAAAATGACATAAGTTTAAATAAATAAAGCACGATCGCCTATAAGGTGATGACAGAGCAGGCTCCCTCTTATCTGCACCCGCTACTAAAAGCGTATGTCCCTGCCCGGTCGCTGCGCTCCTCCACTGAACGTCGCCTTGCTTTGCCTAACATTCACACAAAGCAATCCAGACTGTTCTCCTCAGTAGTTCCCAGATGGTGGAACAAGCTGCCTACCACCACTAGAGCAGGTGTCCCTCACTGGGTTCAAGAAACTCCTAAAATCCGAGCTCTTCAAAGAGCACCTGCTCTAGTGATCCCAAATACTCCCCATGAGTACTGATATGCACTCAGCATTCGATATCGAAATGTTAATTCTAGTATACTAGTACTAGTAAATACTAGTACAACTCTAGTATTTTTCGCATCTGTACTTTCCCACTATTGTAAGTCGCTTTGGATAAAAGCATCCGCTAAATGCAATGTAATGTAATGTAATGTAATGTAATGTAAATGCACATATAAATGAATGAATAAATGAATGACTACACACAAATAAGTGTATAGACAAATAAATACATAAATAAATGCATTGTTATGTATAAATAATAAATCATTTTAAATAATAAAGATATACTTACATTTTTATCAGAAATGTATTTTTACATTTCCATTTTTTTTTCAATATTTATTTATTTATTTATTTAAATATTTCTGCATACCCATACAACATAAAAAGCTAAACAAGTGCAAATACATATTACAAACAGCCAATGAAAACAGAATGCAGGACAGTAAAAAGCATCAGAAAATGACAGGAAGTTTATTGGTGATTAGCAGTCAGGTCTTTTGCATGCTTGTTTGCACTTTAAACTGTTGACTCAGTGGGTGCAGTCATGTGTAATCTCAAATCTTTCAGTCATCATTCAGCTAATTTGTTGCGGACAAGGTCACAGATCACATCAGGAACAGAGCATCACCAGACTGCTCTTTGTTTTGGCTGCAATTGCAAAGTAAACGCACTGTTTAGTGCGGTTTCGGTACCGTTTGTACAAGTTTCGGCTGAGCAGCGCGTGCCACGCCCACTCTCTAAGCTGTATCTGTGAAACCGGAACTTGGGGCGGGTTCCTCAGAGCTTAAAAAGGCGGTCTGGTGAAGCTGATTTCCTAATTTGTTGCGGACAAGGTCACAGATCACATCAGGAACACAGCATCACCAGACTGCTCTTTGTTTTGGCTGCAATTGCAACCTAAACACACTGTTTAGTGCGGTTTCGGTACCGTTTGTACAAGTTTCGGCTGAGCGGCGCGTGCCACGCCCACTCTCTAAGCTGCATCTGTGAAAGCAGAACTTGGGGCGGGATCCTCACAGCTTAAAAAGGTGCTCTGGTGAATCTGATTTCCTTGCACGCCCACTCCAAACTCACACCAGCTGTGGACAATCCACCTATTTAAACACTCTAAACCGCTGAAGCATCAGCTGAGGCATCAGCTGTTGTGTGCAGCCCACCTCGTGTGCAGACCAAATCGGGTAAAGACCTGCGAGTCTACCTGTGCGAGTCCACCGAGCAAGGCCACCAATAAGGCAGCCAGTCCTACTGCCTCAGCCATGTGCTATCAGTATATCCCCGTTATCGCTGGGTCCTACAGAAAGCGCAGAACTCTATACCGGCACCAAAACCATGCTAACCTCAGGCCAGTAACGCAGACTCCTCCCACTTTTACTACTCTTTCCGTGGGTTTATGGAACTGCCAGTCAGCTGTGAACAAGGCTGACTTCATCGCCTCCTATGCAGATCATTTATCTCTGCAACTACTGGCTCTAACAGAAACTTGGATCAAACCAGAAAATACTGCTACACTGGCGGCACTATCAAATAATTATTCCATCAGCCACACCCCTCGCCCGTCCGGACGAGGTGGGGGCACAGGCTTGCTAATTGCTAATGATGCTGACACACTAACGGTCACTCCTCTACATGTATCAGACCACTTCTTTATTCAGCTCAGTATCAGCATTCACAGGAAAGCTACTGCTGCTCCAGCCATGGTAACTTTCCGACGTAATCTCAAAGACCTTTGTGTAGAGCAATACTCATCACTGGTCGCCACTACTATGCCTACACTGGGCTCATTCTCCGCTCTCAGTGTAAATACTGCCACAAACACGCTCTGCTCCACGCTGAGCTCTTGTCTGGATTCTGTCCAATGACATCACAAACTATCCACACTAACAAGGCACAGCCATGGCTTTAAAATGAATCCCTCAGAGGGTTACGCTTAAAACTTCGGGCTGCCGAAAGGAAATGGCAAAAAAAAGCGTATCATGTCAGACTAGGGTGACCAGATTCCAATTCACCGGATGTGGATTAAAAATTAAAATAACTTGGCACATAACAGACTGCAAATAAAAACGTGTGTGCACGTGTATATACAGTCATGCTCGAAAGTTTACACACCCCTTGAACTTTTTCACATTTTGTCACCTTACAACTAAACTTAAATGTATTTTGAGATTTTAAGTGATAGACCAACACAAAGTAGCACATAACTGTGAAGTGGAATAAAAATGATATATGCTTTTCAAAATGTTAATCAAATAAAAGTCTTTTGTTTTAACAACGTTCTAATAATATGAATTTATTAGGACTTCTGTTTGTTAAATATAACACAACTAGTGCTTTGTGAGATGTTCTGTTGTTTTCTGTGAAATGATGATAATAGTAGTTATTTAAATACAGAAACAACAGAAACATAGAGTGTGATTCGTTCGTATCGCTATGTGATGCGCGTGCACACGAAGGGGAGTCGGATTCTGCCTGGTCGTCAGAATTTGGCACAACACCGGTGCTGTTCTGACCTGATTTGCATTGGTTTGTGTTGGTGGGTGCGCGCTTAACCTGCATCCGCGGTTGAAAATGTTCAAACAGCCCGCCCCCTTGCCTGATCAGCCCTCATTACTTTCCCCACACAGTCATTTGAGAAATGCCAGATTATAAAATGCATTTTGACTATCTGACTATCAGTAACAATGCGGGACAACGTCTCAATTTGCGGGACACGTGAAAAGTATTGAAAATGTGTGTGCGGGACATCTGGTCACCCTATGTCAGACCTATCAAACTATCAGTTACTCTTGGCTTCATTCTCAGACTGCCTCACAACTGCCAAAACCGACTTCTATCACAATAAGATCGGTTC
>BRDA01013324.1:202228-213067 GCA_036984385.1 Crenuchus spilurus | reverse complement strand
TGACTGTCAGAGGGAGACTGACCCCGAGGTACGTTAAAAAACCAGAATTAAGGTGAGCGACACAAACCTCCTGCTTCTTACTACTCATGGTAGGGTTTTTGTGGTAGGGATGACACTTCGTACCCCCACCTTCGTAGTACAAAACCCCCACAAAAAGACGTGTACCCTGTCCTGCTGACGTGACATAATTCCTCTCCTACTGGCCCCGGTACATAACGCTCTAAAACCCCTTGTTGGAGGAAGGGAGTCAATCTCGTAACTTCTACCCAGCACCGACCCAGAAGGTTGTACTGTTACTGGGTTTCGTGTGTCGGTCCTATTGGTTCCCACCCCCATGCTTCACAGTAGGGATGGTGTTTTTGGGATGGTACTCATCATTCTTCGTCCTCCAAACACAGCGAGTGGAATTAAGACCAAAAAATTGCATGGAGCCCCAGTCAGAGGGAGACTGTCAGTCATGTCATTGCTTGTTATTGCTATTAAATGTTCTTGACTGGGATATAAAACTGTTATAAAATAATTAATAAATACTAATGTTGCCATATAATTAATGACTGATAAAAAATCCCTTCTAAAACAAAATACTAAGCCGTGCTCATAGTTGTTTTGCCATTTGCTTCAAACGTGTGACAGACATATTTTGGGCTAGTTCAAGCTTCTGAAGGGCGGGTTTTAGACTGACTTTGGACAGGATATTTTTGCTGGACCTGGCAACCCTTACCGTTTGCTTGCTTGTGCAAGCAGCTGCTGGAGGAGTGGATGTCGTAAGAAAAAACGAAAAGAGCACCAAAAAGTGGACAAAAAACATTTTTTTTTCATTGTTGGTCGACAACCCCGCCTTGTAAAAAGCAGAAAAATCAAAATGAGGTAAATGTATATGTATTGTTAGCTGATGATTGAATAACTATGCCGCTGTGTATCAGACACACTATGAATACCCGTTCAGGTATTTTAGCTAGCTCCATTAGCTAGCTCTGCATTTCTTAATTGTTTAAGGTGCAGAGTAAATACAAAGAAAGTTAAATAAATACATAGTAAAAGCATTACAGTGTATTTCTAATACGGTTAACCCAAAATCTCCTGAATCCTTTTAGAAAAGTAAATTATTTAATAAATAAATAAATATGCATACAGCTCAACCCCCCCAATGTTGGACACAAAGTTACGCCCTTGATGGATGGACAAGCCTATAGTCACTTCACACATTTCAGCTGCTGGAACTTTTTTAGCAGTGGAATGTAATGAAGAAATAATGTACTGGACATTTTTTACTTTACTTCTTTCTTTACTTTACTGTGATCCATGAATACAGTCAAGATCCCAAGTGATTGTGAATAAGATTACTGCAATTTGCTTGCAGACACAAGCTTAAAATTAAACATTAGAGCATTACACTGTGATGTTTAATTTTGAGCAACCAAATCACAAATGGTCTCTGTTTAATGTAACACATGGAAAGACATACAGTACATCTCCTAACCACAGAGCACAAAAGCACATTAGAATGTTTCTGTCAAACTTTAGCCTCGGTTGTGCTGGAACAGAGCCTGGTCCAGAATCGGTTTAACTGACACAAAGAGTAACTGAGAGAGAAAATTCTGACAGCCGTGTGTGATGGGATGTGATTTGTTTGAGCTTTTTCATCTTTGACAGGATAGACGTTGACATTCCCAATTACATGCATTCCCTCAGACACCAATCACGATATTTCATATTTAGGGCGGTGTCGTGCCTGTCAGAATCTACAGAGACAAATCCTCACCCCACAAACCCCCGGCTCGCACACATACTCTTACTTTTTGGGATGAGCTCTTTTTGCATTGCACTGGGAGATGGATTTCTATTTTAGTATATTCTCAGTTCAATTCTCCATTGACTTGTTAGTGTTGAACTGTAAGAGTAAGAAGTAATCCCCACACTTCTGCCACTCTCAGATATGTCATCACATAAAGAAGACTGGGAAATGAGCACTCCTACCTAAATGAGATGATTATAAAGCTCATATCTGGAAAGTTCTCAGAGGATCTTTTCTTGTTCTTCCTTTGCTTCTGAGGTTTAATTACTTTGGCTTGTTCATACATCATCCTATTGAGTCAAGCTTCTTTTCTTGCTTTCTTCGGCTCCTTTGTCACTGTCTTCTTTCTCCAATTTGTCAATATTCATAGCATGTGTTCATCTATTAACAGTCTCCATCCCTAGACATTCTGTTTCCTTCTGTTATTGTCTTAAGAGACGTAATATGGATGGAGCTGTTGTAGTCTCCCACTTTCATAACAAAATCTCCACGTTGTAAGAGGTAATCCAGTTACACAGGCCTTGCTGCACCCCTCCCTGTTTCAGTAGCAGGCAAAACCTTTTGTTCCAGTAATCCGATTGATGCGGTTTTCGTCTCGCTTTTTTCCCCCAAATCATCCTCTCGCCACCACCCAGTTGACACAAGAACAGAGCTTAAACCTCAGTGCAATACCTTTAGACCGTTGTGATAACAGGCAATTTTAAGTCATGTTTGAGGAGCAGTTCCCTGAAGGATTATGAAAGGTTTAGTCAAACCTATCCTTGCATGGCTTGATAAGGTGGTATCAACTCATGCATATGGAACACTGCTTTGATCCGATGCTAGTTATTAACATACTCTACTTTCTTTAATTAGCACTTGGGCCTGCACAATATGGACAAAATACTAATAATGTGAGTCTTTTCCTCTACATAAGATGGAGATACCTTGTACCTTGGTAAATGCAGTGATGAGCCAATGATGTGACATACCTTACACTCACTGGCCACTTCAGTAGGTACACATATTTAGCATCTACACTCTTTGACCATTTCATCAGCTCCACTGACTATTTTGCACTTTGTAGTTCTACAATTACTGTTTATCACAGAGCAGGTGTTTTTTGGGTGGTCCTGATGTGGTGGTGGTGGTGTGTTGAACTGGTATGAGTGGATCAGACACAGTGTTGTTTTGCTGATGTTTTTAAACACCTCACTGTCACTGCTAGAGTGATAATAGTGCACCAACCAACTATCCAGCCAACAGTGTCCTGTTACCTCCATTAAAGTACTAGAGGAACAACACAAACTGTGCAGCAAAAGATGAGCTACTGTCTCTGACTTTACAACTACAAGGTGAACCAACAAGGTAAGTGTACCTGATAGAGTGGACAGTGAATTAACATGGTGTTTAAAATCTCCAGCAGCTCTGCTGTGTTTGAGGCACTCGTACCAGTGCAACACACACTAACACACCACCACCACATCAGTGTCACTGCATTGCTGAGGATGATCCACTACTCAAATTATACCTGCTCTGTGGGGGTCCTGTTCAGTGAAGAACTGTGTGAATGGAAGTTAACAAAGTATACAGAGAAACAGATGGACTACAGTCTGTACTGTCTGAAAATGGACAATGAGTGTAGATGCAGTGTGTGTATACCTAATGATATGGCCATTGAGAGTATTTTGACCTAATGTAATATGCTTTTGTTAGATTACATGAATGCCTCCATTTATCCAAACACTCACAGAAAGAGTCGTCTCATTATGGTTAAAGAGAGCTCATTTGCATACTGTGACTGAGATATTGTCATCTCTAATATCGTGATAATGATTTACAAACGATGTATCGTACAGGCCTAATTGATGCCATGAATGCTTTCTTGCATAATAAAAGAATTAGTCATATGTCAGTTGTTAATGGTGACATAATATGCAACATGGGATGCACTATTTTAGCTGATATGGCACAGAGCATACATCACCCTGCAGACAAAAGACTTGTCAGAGTGGCTTGTTGTTGTGTAATTATGATTAATGATCACAAAGACTTGAGATAACGTAGTGTTTGTGAAGAGGCTTTGTGAAGTATCCTACATAAGGAGGCTAAAATATACAGTATAAATTGGTGTGAAATGCATTTTGGTTCCATTGTACTTGCTAAGCTTTGATGAGCAGAATGTAATGACATTTAATATGGTCAGCATTCCCATCCTTTTTATGCAAGGGGAGTGTTGTTACCAATCTGAGCAAGAAGCACAGCACTCACCGAATTCGATTCTCATTCTTGTTCACAATAGAGTACCAAGCATCCGAAGTATCAAAATGTTTCAATACTTAAATTTGGAAATCAATTCTATACTTTTGCTTTCAATACTATCTAATACAAATAAGCTACTCAGGTTCGATTCCCCATCTGGGTGGAGTTTCCATGTTCTTTCAATGTCTGCATGGTTCTCCAGTTTCTTCCCACCACCCAAAAACATGGAGGATAGTGAACTGGATACTTCAGATGAATAGTTTACTCTAAATTGCCCTAATGTTTATGTCTGTTTATGTGGTCATGGATGGATTGTTGCCGTGCCCTGGGTTTGACTAAATTGGTGTGATGCCCTGTCCAGGGCCCAATGAAGGTGTACGTAGACTCACTGCATCTCTGAACTGAATTAAAAGGTCAAGAATGTGGATGGATGCTGTCATCAACACATACATTTCAGACTCAACCCATGTTATTTTTAATCAGAATCCTGGCCTGGCATCAAATGCTCAGTGGCCCAGCACTGATCCACAACCCAGTAGTTGGGAACCTCTACACTAATGGATATGATGGGAATTCAGGCATATTGATGCATCTGTTTGGTAGTCCGATATTACTTGGATTGTAAGTTCACTGATGTTCTTACAGTATGTGTGAGAGAGAGCGTAGGGGTGTTTGAGAAAGTGAGTGGCATGGTCAGAAGGTTTCAGAAGAACAAGAATTCTGTTGAGTTTGTGAGTGAAAGTGTAAAGACTGGTGTCCATTCACATTGCAACATAAAGACTCAACTATTGAGTTGAGCTCTGGCCTCTCTTCCTGGAAGTGAACGAAAGCTGGAACATTGGGCATATTGTCATCTGTCATTTGAAAAGCTTTGTTGCACTTCTGGAAATGTTCTTCTGAACACCATTCTCAGCCTTTTCCACTTCTTTAGGCCTAGACTGTCTTCTCACATTGTTTTCTTCAGCCCACACAATGACTCCACAGTCTGGCCCACTGGAGTTCAACTTTGCCATATTTCTTTAATGAAATTTACTCTAACCCACCACAAAGGCTTTTCATCCTTGACATTTGTGGCTTCCGTTGTGTCAGGGTTTCCTAGTAGAGTGTTGTGTTGAATGTTTGGTCAAATGGCTCTGCACTTGATTTTCAAAGCCAGCCTTGACCGTCAGATCCCAACAGCCTTGTTTATCACTTGACCTTAGAGCTCAGCTGCTGAAGGGCAATTTTATATGACTACACAATGTCCGTGTGTCCGAAGGTTATTTGGCTAGCATCATTCCTCAGCTTGTTTTGTTTTTCTGCTCATCTTGTATGAAGTAGTGCTTGAAGAGAAAGGTCTCGAGCCAACATCTCCAACCAAAATTGAAAATATGGAAATCAAATCCAGCCTTAATGAGTTCTGTCTTGCTGGTCCCCCTTTGCAGACCCCCGGGCAATCTTGAATAATGGGTGTATCAGATACCCCCCACTCACAGATTGATACATTATTCATTTATGTTGCGGGAACCCGTGGGGTGCTACGTGTGTTTGACAACTGGGAAGGGAAATGGACCTAACCACGTGAACAAATGTCAGTATGGTGACGACTGTTCCACAGATGTGTAAATATGTATGAAAACCTGGCTGATGGTAATTTGCAAGGATGAAAGGTTGTGGTGATCTGTCTAACCTTTGGAATGGAGATGACCAGAAGCCGTACCAAGTTTTTCTATGAAGACATGTGTCCCCAGGAGAGCTTCAATAAAAAGAAATATGCTTCATTGAAGTTAAAGCTAATTTTTGAGGTGGTGGCTGCTAATTAAAAATGGTGTTGTGCCAAATGCTAGACCTGGGCATTGGGGCAGTGGATTTGGATATTGGCAATGACAAACAAACAAGGTAATGACAATGGTTCAATTGTGATAATAACTACTTTGGGAATGAAAACATTCAAAGAACTATTATTGATTATCCCAGTAATTTCATAAGAAAATATCATTTTGATAACATTAATAATATTGCCGGGGTCAAACCAATACAACTGTATTGAAATCAGTGTTTCAATGGGTGCAGCCAAATTAAATATGCAGTATAAACGTGTTATATATTTCTACATCTGTCTCTATCCTACTGTCTGACGTTTATTCCCATTATGACTTTCATTGAGGAAACCATCATCACGAATGTCAGTGTGTGGCGACAGGAGGGCTTGATAGATCTTCCTTTATCTTGACACATTGTCACTCACCATTGCTGGAAAACCCTGATGAAGCAGACACAGACTGTAAACAAATAAAGATAAGAAAAAGGATTCTTTGATGCAGTGATTTAGAAGAACTGTCACTAACATTTATAACTATTTCCCAAAATAAGTCCTGTAGTTATTCAGGAATGGATGTCTGTATTTTAATAAGTTGATTTGATATCATTAGGTTTAATAAAATGAGTTTAATTGATAATTATTTTATATTTGTATATAAAATTAATGTTAGACAATTTACACAAGAAGACAATAATATTTGAAGATGTATGAATATGTATGTATGTTACTTTATTACTAATATTTAATTTTAAAAAACATGAAACAAAATAATAAAAATGGCTAAAATGAATGATGTAAGTCACATGAAAGTTTTGTGTGTTTGAGTATCATTGGCAGTAGACACTGCAACACTTTCTTTTCCTTTGATAATTGTGAGACAGTCCCTAACACTGCAGCTTGCTGGAGAAAACACAATACAAGCTAACAAACACAACACCAGCTAACACAAACACAAGCTAACAAACCCAAAGCTAAGCGGCTGTATTCTGGCTTCATCATAACAAGTGTTGTTATTAAAGGTTGTGGTTGTAGTTTTTTTGTCTTCTCCCATGTCATCACCAAACTGTAACTGTGCTGGTGAATTTGTGTTTTGTTATCTGGTGAAGAAAAGCAGAATTCTGAATGTCCAAATCAGAATTCTGAATGGTCACAGTGTCAGTCTACACTTAACACCGCCTTTGCCATTTTCAGCTGAATAATTTTGGTTGCCAAATATTTTGTGCATCCCTACTTAGAATCTTTATGTTATTTCATTCCTTTCTTCTTCCCTTCCTTTATTTCTTTTCATTGCTTCCATCTTTCCTTTCTTCTTCTCTTCTTTCATTCCTTCCTTCTTCCATTTTCCTTCACTTCCTTTTCTTTCCTACCACCCTTTTTCCTGTTTTAATTAGGTAATCTAATTACTAGGACCGTTGCAAAAGAAAAATGAAGCAAATATATCAATTGTCATGTCATTTCGTTCTTCCTTCTATTCTTCCTGCTTTCTAAGTAAAATTGATCACTAATTCACTTCATACTTTCCTGTTTTAATGTAATTAATGGAATTTTTTAATGAGTTCTAATTACTGAATGTCACATGACGTTTTTTCTTTGTTCTAATGTTCTAATTGGGTTGGACTGTTAGGGTGCAATTAGTGAAAACTACATAATGTGTTTATTTAATTAGCATTTTTGGGAACCACACCAATATTTCTAAAAAGTACTACCCTGTTATGATTGTCCTCTCAAGCACTCGGAAATGGAAGTTTACTTTTATTGTGGAAGTTGATTATGCTCATCATGCAGATTAGCTCCTGTTTGACGTGAAGAGATAAATGAGGCTCACACAGTAAATCTGCCAGTGTTAAATCAACACTAATAGAGTTAAATTAACACTGAGAGTGTTACTTTTTGACACCCGCAGTGTTAATTTAATTCTAATAGTGTTGATTTAACACGGGCAGATTTACTGTGCAGCTGCCACACTTTACCAGCATGCTGGACACATATTGAGAGGCTTTTATTTATTACTCTGCTTTTAAATCAGATGATGTGCACTAATGAACTGAACATGCAGATATAGCTGCAGAAACATTTTACACAGTAGCAGAGTATTAAAACAGTTCACCAGATGATTTAGAGTGTTGTTGTGTTAAATGACATTTGATTAAAACATTACAAAACTGTCAGTAGCTTTATATCTATATGTTACAGTGTGTGACTGTATTTTTACAGCCCTGATTAGTACTTAAGTACAGTAATCTTTGATTCCTGTTGACTCATTACTTCCTTATATTTTGCCAGAAAGTGCTTCACACATATTCAGCTTAGTGTCTTACAGTGTGCACAAATCCATGAGCTAAACACCATTCATTATCCAATTGATTCATTTGACAGGAAATATCCTGTTAGAAATGGTATAAATGCAGACTTCCTGCTGTACTGTATACCATACAGTAAGAAAGACATTCCGACTGGGTCACACTCAGCTCAAAAGCACATACTCTGTCCTGACCTTTGATTGATTGGTCCTCAGCTTGCAGAATCACTTCTGATTGAATATGTGATCTTTATGCAGCAGTTTCATCACTAGTGCTTTTAGATTGACTCATATTTTGGAGACCTTGGTGAACAGTGGGTGAGACTGCGTCTGTTTTTACTGACTCACTGTAACAGGAGTGCCTCTAATGGAGCTCTGTTAGTGTTCGGTTAGGCCTTTTGTTGACTCTGTTTTTAAATCAGTGAAGTTGGTCTGAAAGCATTCAAAGGTAGTCTGTCCTTTAATGTGGCTGATACAGCACAGGTACCTGTTTCACTTAAAGCTAACAACTTACACACACACACACACACACACACACACACACACACACACACACATCCATCCAGATGGGAAAGGTTAACCACGTAATAGAAATTGTTCTTTTTCATTGTATTTAATCTGTTGTATGGTAATACTGTATTTAGAAGCTAGTCTACAGTCATTCATTCATCTCTGTTGGGCCTCTTGCCTTTCTTCTCTGTTCCTTCACAGTAAATCTGCCAGTGTTAAGTCAACACTATTAGAGTTAAATTAACACTGAGGGTGTCAAAATGTAACACTCTCAGTGTTAATTTAACTCTGTGTTGATTTAACACTGGCAGATTTACTGTGTTGTATTATTTTCCCCTATTCTTTCCTTCCTTTTTATTTATTTGCATTCATAATCTTTCTTTCTTTCTTTCTTTTTTCTTTCTTGTATTTTTTGCATTTTTGTTTATTACTGTTTACATTATTTCTTCCCTTTTTTCCTTCCATCTCTCATTCCTTCCTTCCTTCTTTCTTTCTTTCTTTCTTTATTTTAATGTATTACTTCTTCATTCCTTCTTGCATTCCTTACTTCCTTTTTGCATTCTTTTTATTATATTTTCTTCTCTCCTTTATTCCTTCCTCCTTTCCTTCTTCCCTTCTTTCCATCCTTCCTTCCTTACTTCCATATATTTTCCCCTCTTTGTTTCCTTCATTCTTCCCTTCCTTCTTTCCCTACTTCCTTCCTCCTTCTCCTTCTTTCTTTACATCATAATGCTGTCAGTGTTTCTGGTGTTAATACGGACTGTGATGTTCAGATAAGCTGTAAAGAGACACGTAAACAGTGTATATGTGCAGGGGGTGGGGGTGGGGGGTGGGTTGTGTTTGATGAACAGGTGAGTATGACAAGTGAGAACTGAAGCCTGTGTATGAGCATCGTCTCACTGCACTGTAAGGCTCAGGAACTGTTCTATTGCTACTGCTTCACCTCAAGCAGGCTTAAGAAGAGATTTACCCCTACACACACACACACACACACACACACACACTGCATCTGCTCTGAAATTATACTCTGGGGATTTTTGGGACATGCCTTCCACAATGTGATTTTGTGTGTGTGTGTGTGTGTGTGTGTGTGAGTGTGTGTATGTGCGTGTATGTGCGTGCATGCTTATAGCTCTTTCTAAGGTCTGATTCTGGGTCAGTTGAGAAGACTTCACTATTTCTAGCCACTTAATCCTCTAAGCGATTTTTTTTCTGTGTGCATCTGTGTGTGTGTATATGTGTGTGTGTATGTGTGTGTGTGTGATATCACAGTGTGCTAATACCTCCAGCCCAGTAATCCACTCACAGTGCTGGCTGTATGGTCTCCCCTTATTGTCGCTCCGTCCACCCTCTTCCTCTTTCCTTCTGTCTCTTTCTTCTGGACGTTGCTCTGAGGGCTGGGATTTGGTCCCTGCCAGGGAAACTCATGAGTGGAGGGATGGTGACCGGAGCAACTGTCCAGGTAAGATTGAAAGGCTGAAATGTAGATTAGCGCTGCCATAATAACAATAATCTAACTGTCCTTTATTTAGAAAGCACTTTTCACTGTGTTCTTTACACAAGAAGGTAAGAGGATGGTTGAAAGAACACAGTGTAGATGACAGTACAGTAAACAATAGAATAAAATGAGCTCTAATACACCAGACATATGCTAGCCTGAACAGATTTTTAATCTGGATTTAAAAACACATTCCAAGCTGGCATTACTCTGAAATGTCTCCTCCATCGCTCTCTTCTTTATGTTCTTTCTGACTTCCTGAACCATTGTACACACGTTTCCTGCAAAGCACTAATGGATTAATAAGTCTTGGACTCTTCTAATTAGAAATTGAATCACTTTGAATTTATAAGAACAAAGTCAGTAGTAAGTCTGCAAGTTATTATAATAGTTACTAAGCTGTTTATCATTCAGAAGCTTTTCTCATGCTTATATCTTAATAATAAACAATCATTTTCCAGTGTTTTCCCTCTACTCAGTAACTACTCTGAACTGCTCAATAACTGCATGTGAATCACTCAAAACTGCTCAATTATTGCTCAGTAACTACTCTGAACTGCTCAATAACTGCATACGAATCACTCAAAACTGCTCAATTATTGCTCAGTAACTACTACAAACTGCTCAGTAAGTGCTCAGTAACTACTACAAACTGCTCAATTATTACTCAGTAACTACTACAAACTGCTCAATTA
>BRDA01013324.1:189602-202128 GCA_036984385.1 Crenuchus spilurus | reverse complement strand
TCTCTCTCTCAAAGCAGCTGTGGCGTATGACTCAGAGGAAAAGTTTATTTCTGGCATGAGCAGAGTGTTTTACACTGCCATGCTGAAAAGTGCTGCGACGTAAACTGTCCTCTCATCACTTCCTGTGTCCTTGAGGACAGGACTGTGCTGCAGTCCAGATCAGATGGCTAAGTGTGGTGTAAATCATGTCAGGACAACGGGCTTGTCTTTTGTTCTGTTCAGGTTTTCTTCTGTTGAGGTTTTTAATGGTTCCATTTAGCTCAAAGGTGCTGAGCATGTTTATTAATTGCAACATATTCTTATGACCACCAACTTTTCTTTTCAAAAGGCTGGATTGAGTAATATGACATTTCAGGATAAAGAACTGTACTGATCATTAATATTTAGGACAGATTAACATTCAGTTTCTTTACAGACGTGTTAGCCAATGTTTGATTTTATTAGCCTCTTCATAGTTTGAGCTAAATGAAGACACTAACAGAATTGCAGTTCCTACTATTAGCCAGTGTTCCAGTATCAATAACATTATTTACCCTATAATTACATAAACTTAAATTTTTTTTTTCTTAAAGTGTGACCTAAATACCATTAAATAAGCAAATCATTATTCAGTACAATGAGTCACGCATAATTGTCCCACCGCATGTGAGTACAGTTGACTTTACTCATCTTATTATATCATACAGAAGTAAACATAATAATTAACTAAATAAGTAAATAGAAGAAACTGAATGATTTGTGATCTGGTTGGAGTGAAAACCTGAATCTTGTTTGACTCCAATTGCACATCCATTTGGTAATCCAGTATCGCTTAAATGTTCTGCTCTTCTTGAGTAAATATCTGTTTTAAGCATCACTAATATCTGAACATCTGTCAAATGCCAGTTACTTTTGCCATTATTTGCCAACACTGACATGATTTTGTTATGACTGTGCATCACTGAGGACTTTTATAGTCTGCACAGCTAAACTGTGACAAGTTAGTGGGTAAAGATCACTGTAATGACTTTGCACTACAGTAAATCTTTGGGGAGTGTGGTGATCCACATTTTCATTCTTTGCTGCTCACAGCACAATTCATAAATGCTCAAGCCGTAATTATTGCAGCTGGATAATGATATCTTGTTTATATGAACCCTGGGCATCCTAAAAGATTGCTCTCTCTCTCTCTCTCTCTCTCTCTCTCTCTCTCTCTCTCTCTCTCTCTCTCTCTCTCTCTCTCTCTCTCTCTCGCTGTTTCTCTATATGTCTTATCTTTCTCTCTGTTTCTCTCTCTCTTTCTTTTTCTGTGTTTCTGTCTCTCTCTGTTTCTATATATCTTCTCACTCTATATTTTCTCTCACTCTCTCTAACTTCTTTCTAATATTCTAATATATTTCTGTCTGTCTCACTCTTCTCTCAGTACCTCTTTCTTTGTATTTTCTCTTTTTGTTTCTCACTCATCTTTCTTCATCATTGCTATATCTCTGTCTTTATATCGTTGTCACATTCTATCTATCATTCGCTCTCTCTCTGTCTCTCTCTGGTTGTATATTTTGTTTGTGCTTCAGCAGATGGTATATATAATATCTTATTTGTGTAGAAGTTTGATTGCTTGATTTGTTGTACAGCTTAAATAAGCAGGTGGTCAAAGATAAAAAGTGATGATTTTAATCACCATGAGATCCTAAATTATCACAATTGATCATTTGTAGATTTCTCACAACGCTGCTGTTCACAAAGCAGTCTCAGAGATACTGGCCACTGTGGTAGACTTAAGTAAACCTATAAATCGTAAACATCTGTTACATTAGTATAAATGTCATTTGTATATAACTTTCTTTTAATGTGTGTAAAAGTTAGGATATATAGTGCAAAAGCAGTGGAATATTGCTAAGCACTTATACAATATGCTTCCAAACTAGCTAACAAACCAACCTTAACATCACCTGTGTACTATCTAGTACTGGTCAGTTCTATGCATTTCCTCGACCTTCATCAAGCAGCCATTCTTCATTTCTCTTTTTGTTGACACGGACAAAGTCAGTGTGATTAACCTCAGTTAATGCAAGAGTAGCCTTTTAGTCATATGTTCAGATAAATATTGTTTAGCTATTAATAAGTATTGTTTTCTTGAGGTCTGGTAGCAAATGCTTTGCAGGCTTGTACCACTCTTTAGCCTGGTGGTGATAGTTGAAGGATTTACATTCGCAAACAATGGAAGACAGAGATCTGTGTACATTTGTACAGCCTACTACTACTGCTCTATGATATCTCAATGAATTATTTCTCTGCTAACCCTGTAACAACTTACAGTCAACATGGATACAGTCGAGATCTGTCCTTGGTTAAGAATCTTTGGTAACAGTTTATAATAATATTCATTAATAAGTCATTAACTATTGATTAATAACTGTGATCAAATCGTTAGTTCATCAGAATTTCATTAACAAATGATTTACTAATGATTTGTTAACAATTGCAAAAATGAATACAGTCATAGGTAATTAAGTGAAACGTCATTTGTAAACACATGTTCAGATTCTAATGAACGAATGATTGGTTCAGAGTTAGTAATCATTAGTTAATCATTAGATAATTAGTTATTAATGAATGTTATTATAAAGTGTTATCAAATCTTTAAATACAAAACTCTCACCGTGTCCCCATTTCTGATCAGAAGGCAAACATAGTATCAGTAGGTTGTGGCTGGTTATGCAAGGTGAACTCAGAGAGGACAGCCAGGGCCTGATTTAGTAAATTGATTTTGAATGTACATATCTTCTCTCAGACAGCGGACAGTATTTATCTAATAATAAAAAATAATAACAGTAAGGGCAGTGTATGCATCAAGAGGCAAAGGGACACTCACAGGCCCCCTTCTGTGTTTTCTTGAACATATTTATGCACTTCATTTTCCTTTCCAGACACTGTTCATCAGTTCGAAGCTGGCAGCCAGATTTTTTGTGTCTAGGCAACATTTATCTCTTTCAAATGAAACACCCTTTCAAACGTTTCCAATATAGAAGTTATGCAAATCCAAGACTGGAGCTGTATCGCTCTGTCCTCAAGAATGGCAGTGAATGGCAGATTTAAGTTTCAAGTAAGCACAGACCAGCTTGCTTCTGTGGTTACTGGGCGGGACATGAACATTTCCAGTGGCATTATTCGTCATGGGATGTTGCATTATTCATAAATCCTTCACATACTACACTGATTAGACTGGAGAAGCACTCTCTGAATGAATGTTTTATGTAGCACTGGCTAGCCAAGGCCTTTTGACACAATGTTCTATAATGTTTCCATCATTGTTAAAGCTTTGAGCCTTACTGTCCACTAACCTTTGAGACTAATCTAAGACACTGCTTCTGCTATATTGTTCTAGGAAAATTAGATTTGATGTATGTTGTCATTTGCTGTTAGCATTATGATGTAATATACATTACTGTATTACATTAGTATGTATGGACTGTTGAAGTAATCTTTTTATTCATTATTGAGTATCCAGCTTGAACTAGGATGATGGAGAATGAGTCAGATGTCATGAGTCACTAAAATGCTTTTTTGTACTTTTTCTGAGCTTATAAGAATAAGTTTAAGAATGTTCTGATGCAAACCCACTGAATCATGTCTTGATCTTGAAGGTCGAATACAGGATGTTTAAGGACAATCTGGATGTTGCTCTCACACCCGCAGTTCAGATCTGACATGTAGAACTTTGTTTGCAGATGATTTATCTGATGTTATAGATGGAATGAGGATAATGTAAGAATTTCTTGCATAATGGCACTTGGGAGGAATCTACTGAATATTATCAGCAGTGTTTTGGTGCCCTGTCACTGGTGCTATTGTGAAGCTGTACACAATTCTCCACTATGTGCTCTCTAGTTAGTCTCAGCAGACTGCATTTCTTGAATGCAGATGATTAACCTTCTCTTTGTTTTGGCAGTAACCAGCTGGCTGCTTTGTAGAACTGTATAGAAGCTGTTTTGATGGACTAGGGGTAATTTTGTTCAAATAGCTTATTTTATCTACAGAACATTTCATGCCTTCTGTCGATGCACTTCTCACAGTTAAAGCTTTAACCCTTAGAAGTCAGAGTAGCTCACTGAAACAAGTGAAGAATGAGTGCAGGTTCTACACTTTATCTTTGTATTGAATTGGAGCATAAATAAATACAAGAGATTTGGATGATTTGGTTTTGATTAATAGTTTTTAATAACTGTGTGTACAATATAGAAAATGTTAGTTGTCTGCAGTCCAATGCTAGTAAGATCTTATTAAATTATTTGTTTAGTTCCACACATAATGTTGATGGGAATCCACCATTCACGCAAAGCAAGAGACAAAAAATCTTCTAGCTTGATGCTTTAATATACAACACTTGCTTAAACTCAAGCTACAAGGCAAAGGGTGTTTAAGGTAAATGCACCATGGGTTCTACCATAGGTTGAATATCATTCTTTCCTGGTGAGATAACTTGCTGTCCTAAGAGTCACCCTCAGTGTACCAGCCCATCAGGGACCACCCATGCCCAGTGTGTGAGACACACTGCAGCATCCTGGCACCTGCTGCAGACTCCTGGGGAGTGGCACTACTCACACAAACAAGTTACGTCATCCTCACAGCCAGGATTTCAAGTGATTTGTGAGGTTCTTTACACTGATTGGACAGCTTACAACATCCAAAATGATGTTGATGCAAGTGCTTGCAAAAATAGAGTAGGTACCCTCTTTTCTATAGTGGCAAATGTGCAAAGGCAATGAGCAAAGGGTAGGCACAGGCCTGCTATCTTTCTGTTTTGTAATTGTGTAACTGTTTGATTTCAGTTGTATGGAGATTTCAAGGCAATACTTTTTTCTCATCATCACATTTTAAAGACATTGTTCATCAAAAATTCAAGTTTGCACTAATTTCATCTTATCAACACTCAGCCAGTATAATTTAGCAGAGCAGCTATGAGACTATTCTCTGTTTCATTTCCTCTGTTTCACTGATGACAGTCATTAGCTGTCATTGCTTGCAGCTGTGTCTGGTTCATTTTTGTAAATGGCCTGTCCTTTTGGTGTGGTGTTCTTTCCTTATTTGCTAGTACCGGTCATGTCTTGTTATTGGCCCCAGCTGTGATAGGCTTAAATGAGGACTCTGTGTTGTGTACTTGCACAGAGTCCTTGACTTTCGCTGTACAAATTAGACTTTGCCAGTAACCAGTACTTTTTTTCCAAAGGGTTCCTCCTACCTTTTAAAAAAACAGTCTCTGGCTTCCAGTCTCTGGCTTTCCCCTCTGTATTTTCCTCTGAGGCCAGGAAAATGTGTGTTCTTCTGTAAGTCTACCCTACCTCCTACTTGTTTCCTGTTCACATGGGCATTTCTGGTATGGCCTCTACTCAGTTCCCTGCACACTTGAGTTCTCTCCCTCTGCATCTAGATAGCTGGCTGTACCATTTCATTTATTTTGAGCCCTTGTCTTTTAAACTTTGGTATTGAGGATTGTACATTTATAGATAACTTAGAGTCTACATGTTCACAGCCTAATTTTGGCAAGTATGTATCAAGTAATAGTTGCTTGTATGTAAAACTGCAAGCCTAAATCAAAACATTTGCCTCAGACAATGTCAGATTTAGTAATATTGTATGTAGTTTCTTTAAAACTATTGCTAGTGCTGTTTTTAGATATGCAGTGCAATTTTGTCTATTTTAGTAACTATTCCATGTCCTAAATAATGGAAGCATCTCCTTAGATATGGCTAAAGTAAAGCAGAACTTTGTAAGCTGTTTAAATAGTTTATTCAAAGGCCTGCAATTTGTGTATGTGTACATAGGGCATGACAAAAAGTGCTGAACAATCAGTGTGCATTTATATGAAAAGTCTGTTTCAAATATATTTGCCCCATTTGCTTCCAGTTATTGAGGATGTCCATAGGTTTTTATGCAAAACCACAAAGATGTGTGAGGTATAGTGGAGAAAGCTTGTCTTAGAATTTGTGACACAAAAAGGAGGCGATTGATTTTGAGTTTGACTTACAGTATAAACTTAAAATTTGTCAGTGTTAATTGCAGTAACGTTATGTACATAGGAAGTATCTACACACATGCATGCACACACACACACACACACACACACACACACACACACACACACACACACACCATTCCCATAAAATATCTTTTGTGAAAGCTTAAGACCATTTTAGTAAAATGTTGTGTTATCCTCTTACTCCTGCTGTTCAGGGAGCTGCTGCTGATTGCTTGGCCAGCACTGACTGATGCATTGCAGTTCTATGCAGCATTCAATGCTACCAAAAGTGCTGCACATTAACATTAATGTGCTGAGCCTGATATTGTCCTAGAATGTGAACTGTACTGTCATTTCTTTTATATTAATGCTGCTAAAGTCTGTTTTAGTAGCAGCAGATTTATCATGCAGTGCTTAAATTAAGAAATAATGTTAAATAGTAAACTAGCCAGTCATGCAAACATATTACCAACATTATAGTGAGTATTATTTATGGCCAAACTAGAGGCTTCCTGAATACACAACACAGTTTAATTTACCAAGAGAGTTATAATGTGTTGGGGCAAATTGAATGGCTTTAGAGCACATTATATAACATTTTGCCCTTGAGGCTCTTGTGTTTTGTAATCAGGACCAGCAGCATGATTAGTTAGACAGTTGTGGCAAAAGTAATTGTTGAGGGTGTATAACTATATTCACCTAATGGGTGGCTGGAAATATAGGTGGTACTAAGAGTATCACATCAGTTTGCTTAGCATTAGCACAAACTTATTCCTGGCACTTGACCAGATTCTACATGAAGCAAGTCTACACCATTAAACATGCATTACTACAATTGTTATAGTGTAGAGTCAGGCCCAAAAAGAAAATAGGCTTGTACTAAGTTAAGCTAAATTTGGATTGTGTGTGTGTGTGTGTGTGTGTGTGTGTGGACTATTCTTGGCCCATAGTGTTGTTATAATTGTTTTTGGAAGTTTGACAATGGAAGAAAAGTTATCATAGGGCTGTCATACCAAATAAATTTCACCTGACAATTAATTGCCATTTAAAATAAAAATAATTGTGATTAACAATTTAATTGTCTCATTGTGTTTATTGTATGCAATGAGGGTATCTGTGGCCTAAAGTTTGGAGAAGACTTGGTACCAAATGGTTGCTGGCTTGAGCCCATGAATTGACCTTGAGCAAGTCACCTAAACCCCAAATGCTACCTGTCTGTCAACACTCAGTAGCACCACTGAAACAGTTCAATTTATCAAGTATTACTACTGTTTTCTAAAACTTTACACATACAATTACTGATGATTGTTCTCATGACATAATAGTAACTCTGCCTTTATTTACATATTTACTGCTGAAAATGTGTATTTTGTTTGTGAGCCTCTTTGTAATAGTTGTGTGTCTCTTTGGAGACAGAGGTTTTGGCAGACATCTGTTGTGGCCATTGTTGATATTGGGGTTAAAGTGCAGCAGGAGAATTGTGTCAGTGGTGTTGTTCACAATTTGCAGATGGTTTTGCTTGGCCCTGCCATCTGGATTCAGCTTGTACCTTTTCAGCTGCATAGCACTTTTAGCTGGATGGTTCAGTGAGACCTGTTTGGCAGCTAAACTGTCCAGATGACCAACTGAATATTGGTGAAAAAGATTTTTTGCAGCTTTAGCACCAAAGCAGGATGTTGTTTGAACCGTTAATGTGTTATATGCAGGACAACTGAGATTCATTCCAGTACTGTCTGCTGTAATTTACAGTGGAGATTAACTTGGGAAAATATCAGTGTGTTTTACTTTCTATAGAGTGTGGTTAGCTGTATAGTAAAGTGAAAGTAACACGTACACAAAGGAACTTCACCTCAATTTTTAAGCCATCCTTGCTGTGAAACACACATGCATGCACTAGGAACAGTGAGCACACTTGTGTGAAGTGTTGGGCAGCTCCATCCTTGGTGCCAGGCGAGGAACTGCACAGGTAACTTGAGTCATGTCCTGTCAGTTTAGGGGATTGAACTGGCAACCTTCTCTCATAAGGCTGATTCCCTCTAACCACAAACTCATGTCTGAACCATTAAACTGTTGAATATTTTGACTGAAAACATGCAGCGTATTAGCTGAAAACACCAAAAATGCTTGTGGCAGAATTCCTTTGTCAACTTCAGATCATTTGTGAGTTAGCATTTAAAGGTCCAAGCTCTAACCTAGAAGACCTAACTTCAACAGATGTTTCCCTGTCAACTACATAAGCTATCTAGCTAGCTAAAGTGTTGCTGAGCAGAATAATGTTGTTTTAGGAAAACATATGTATGGGGAGAGGGCGTGGCCATGATGTCCAAATGCTTAACTTAGCTCAGATGCTAGTTTAAGCAACCCAGAAGTTTACACATGTGGACAACCAACAGTCAACAAGCATTATAAACAAATAAACCGGCCTATGAGTAGGCTCTCGTACTCTAATTTGAAATCCCTTTCCTCTTACTTACAAATGTTCTTTAAAAACCCATTTAAGGCGCCTTTTTCCTTTCTCTCCTTTATTTCATGTGGACTGAACTTTTTTTATCAAGCTCCTGGAGCTCCACCTCTAATCTGCCCCAGGTGTGTGGTATTAGAGGAGGAACTTCAGGCCCAGATGAAGGACTGGTTCATAATTCCTGCCTCCTCATTGTAAAACTGTATTTTGCTGGGCAATTGTATGCTGCTAGTTGGTTCACAGTTGTGATGTGATGTATTTTTTCATAGCAAAGCTAATGAGCCTGTTTTATTTGCTATCCACTGTATTTCAGTGTCTTGAACAACTGAAACTGTACTATAACTGTACTGCTGAAATAACTTTAGCACTTTAATCTGCATTATTGACAAGTTATAATCACACATTTTCTTTCTCTTTCTTTGTTTTCCAGTCGGACAGCAACACTAGTTTCCTGCGTGCTGCGAGAGCGGGCAACATCGATAAGGTTCTGGAGTATCTGAAAGGCGGTGTTGACATTGGTACCTGCAATCAGGTTAGACTCAGTCTCTCACTGGAATATATTTAAAACCTGACCAGACGAATTGACGTTGAGAAGACCTTCAGTATCTTAAATGCATTTGGCTTCATATGTGTAACAGTGAACAAGAGGCTATTAGCAGACACACTTCTCTTTCCTGACCTGCAGCCTAGTCTTAGCTCAATAACTAATTTTGCCTGAAGGATTTTAGAATGCTCGTCAGTCCATGTCAGTACATCCGAAATGACATGACCTTCACAGTGAAGAATGAAGAAGGAACCTTAATTGAAATGGCCACTTGGCCCTGTCTCAATAAATAAACAAGACTAGCCTTGTTTTAGTGCTTTTGTAACGATCTTTCAATAAAAGTTTTTAGAATTCAAGCCAAAAAAAATGTGATTGGTACCTTATTTGCATAGTGAACAGTTCAACAGAGGATTGCGTGGCAACAGCAAACTAGCTACAGTAACATTTTTTATGCTCCCAGTGCTCATTACATCCTGGGGGTTCTCACTTTTAAATAAAACTGCTGACCTAATTTCATCCTAAATTGAAGAAAATAGGCCTGTCTCATACCCACATATATTCAAAGCATTTGGATTGTTTTTGATCAACAGCAAATCAGATCACACACACACACACACACACACACACACACACTTACATATATACATAAATAAAAAACAAAGACAAAAGGCTAGGTTCATCAGTCATTCCTTAATTTGTGTGGTGAAATTGACAATAAGGGGAGCATTGTTATAAAATTTTGCTCCAGCAGCCACGATGAATAGGATTCTTGCAGATATGCCTGTAATTTTTTTTGTTTACTGGCCTCGTGAGCACAGGATGATTGTTTAAAAATAATAGTTGGTCTATCACTAGTTATTAACATGTTCACTTTTATTTTTTCCATCATTTTCCTAGAGCATTGCCATGTCAGAGTGCAGTATTCAGCCAATGAGAAGTTGCTTGTCTTTTACTCCATTACCTGTTACTACACCCCCATTAACATGGCATCTGTAAGGAAATAATGTGTTAATAGTTGCACCATAGTTACAGAGTGTATATTCAGTGTGGTAAACACGGGTCACATGCAGTGTTTGGCTGAGGTGTCAAATGTCCTTTCCTTGCCTGTTGTGCATGAATAAGTAAGAAAGGCATGCCACTGATGTTTATAAAGTAGTATATAAATGGTAAAGGGAAGGTAATGCATTGTAGATGCAGTTATTTTTAAAAACTTGTATGTATTGCTGATTTGCTGGTGCTTCTATGTGTCCTTTACTTTTACTATGTGGGTGGTGTCCTCGTCCTGTCCAGGCATTTGAAACATTAGAATTGTGACCTTTATGGAGAGATAATTCAGTCTCTAGAGTGAATGACTCTCATGCGTTAGCACTAAAGCTAATTTTGCCAAATGTTCATGCTGGAGAGAAAAAAAGATTAGTCATGCATTAGTTTTAGAAAAACCTAATTTATACAGTTATCAACTTTTGCCAAACACAGTCAATAAGCTAAAATATTTTGATATTGTAAAATATTTTGGTATTGTGGGGGTGCCCTGGGAGGAGGATGGGTTGACAAGGCAGAGAACAATTGTTCACTTTCTTTTCCTTGTCCCAAAAACAACAACAAAAACATTTAGCTTAGGTCTTGAATGTTAGGATCACTACATGGAAAGATTTTTTGAGGAAGTGGATAAGAGATTAAGATTAAGATTAAGAAAGTGAAAGTAAAGTTGTATGCTCATCACGCCTGTGTGGGGGTCCCTGAATACACACACCTGAATGCCCACTCATAAGGGTGTCAGTGTATGTCACCCAATGTATTACTTATAGTCACATGTACTATTACTAATGAAAGAATCCTTTGAATATAAAGCATGCTAAGCTACAATGGGTTAAAATCAGCTACATTCAAATTGTGTACATTTTTTTCCTGACAGTAAACAACAGCTAATTGACTTGACATACTAAAAATGATTTTTCAGTAATACGTTAAACTTGACCTTCTTGTTTTGACGGCTGGAAGTAGGGTTGAAAGATTAATAGGTTTTATATTGAAATCACTTTTTAAAAGAGTGCAGTTTTCAGATTGCAAGAGCTGCATTTGTTTTGTTGTGGATGTTGTAGCCTACAGAGCTTGTGAACCAATCCAGGGCCATCAAACCTCCATGTGGTGTGACTTTACAACTACAACTTATTAGAAGTCTGGCACATTACATTCTGCTGTCAAGCAATAAGCCAGAAAATAGTGGATATTCTGGTCTTCTTTGCAAAACAACAAACAAACAAAAATAACAAAGTTTAAATTCCTTAATTTTTTTTAATAATCCAATATTTAATTGGAAAACCCAAAAATGACACTGTTAATATCTACCACTGAAAGAGTCCAATCAGATATAGTGCTATAGTGAACTGTTGAGGAAATGCTGTGATCCTCCACAGATAGTCCTGTTTACTGTCAGCCTTCTCCATGTACTGATTTAATACACAATTCCATTGGCCATGAAAACAGCCTCTTCCAAAGCTGTGCAAATCAGTCACACAGCATGACAGCCAGAGTGATCCATCAACACAATAGGAGTGTGTCTGGCTTCTCTGCTCATAACTCAGTTCAAATGTGATGTGGGCAACTACATTAGCTCTGGTTGTTTAGCGCTTGAGTAGCATGTTCAGACTGACCCCATTACAAACATAGAACACTATTAAACACTGTGCACTAGTACTCCCCTGATGTAAATGTGCCCTTTAGTAATATTTCACTGAATGCAGAGGCAGTTTCTAACAACATTATACTGAACACATTAGATTTCCCTTGACAAAATGAGATTTTCTTCATTTTTCATCAAAGCAGAAATCTTGACACCTATATTTCACAGGCCAGTTATTTGAGGAAAAACAAAAAAGTAAAAATCTAAACATATATTAAGAACTAAACAGTCTGCCAGGAATATTGTAATGAATCAAATCTCTGTAATAATGTATATGTATTAAACAGTTGAGGGAACAAAGAAATCACATTGAGACCTTGCAGTAGAGCTTTTCAACACTCTGGTATAGTGTGATTGTGCTGGTGCTGGTGCGTAAATGTAGGACAGAATGGGGGCATATGAGATGGATTGGGTGCTCTGAATGTGACGATGTATTATCATTATTGTGATAAATTATGATATGCTTTTCTGAAGATATACTGTAGGTCTCATCAGTACTTCTACAACAGATTAGTCTCTTAAAAATAAAGCCTTTGGTTCCCTAAAGCAGAGGTTCCCAAACACTGTTCCCTCTAAGCTACGCGCGTGCGCAATTGCGCACTGCTGACACGGTCTAAAAAAATCCAATCTGAATTTAACATAAAATAAACACATAATTCATTCTGTACTATTTTCCAATGTGAGACAGTGAGTGACCGGTAACTGGCTGCTCCAGCCAAAGATGTGATTCACAAACTTATTTACGCAGCTGCCGCCACACGTGTGTGTTAGCTTAGGGTGACCATATTTTCATTTGGGAAAACCAGGACACCTTGGACCGGGGGGGGGGGGGGGGGGGGGGGG
>BRDA01013324.1:174350-189592 GCA_036984385.1 Crenuchus spilurus | reverse complement strand
GGGCCCGCAGGGCCCAAAAAAAAATTTTTTCACTCCTTTACAGGACCAAAAAGTTTAATAGAAGTAACCGGGTAATTTTACATTTAAATGTCCATGATCCCGTGACGAGTGCCGCGACGCACACTGCATTAGGGACTCGCGTCGGGACAAGACTCCCGTCGCACTGACAGTCATGCGTTCGTTGTACGGCTTCGCGTTCACATACAAATGCCTGCTAAATGTCTTCTCAAAGGGGCGAAAGAGGCTATTGGAAAAAAATAAATTAACAAATGACACACCATAACAATAACACACTGTGCACAAGGCTTCCCATTTGTCTCGACCCCGTCTGAAAGCGGGGAAACTCTTCTGTAAATCGTCCGTAAACATACACTTGCGCTTCGGCATGTTGCTTGCGTACTGACAGTCACGCTGCCCTCAGAACAGGGCTGCGCTCAGGGATTACGTCACACGCAGCGCCGTGAGCAGTGCCCTAGTACCTGTAAATTTACATTTTAATGGGCCAATGAAGATAATTTGAAAAACCAGGACATTTCCTCACTTTTTTAAAAAAAAACCCGGGACGCCCGGGACAGGACGTGAAATACGGACATGTCCCGGGAAATACGGACGTTTGGTCACCCTATGTTAGCTAGCAAAGCGGTGTGGCCAGGGTTGCCAGGTTCGCGAATTTCACGCCAAATTGGGGTTGTTTAAAAATCCCGTCGCGGGTGAAAATTCAAGGGTAGCGGGTGCGGCTTTTTGGGATACTTTTAAAAAGTACCGCGGCCGCCAAAAAACAACAAAAAAGTGGGTGTTGAAAGATTGAATGCAACAATAAGAGGAGAGCGAGAGAGAGAGAGAGAAAGAGAGAGAAAGAGAGAGAGAGTGAAGGTCACTAGCTAATATGCCAGGTAAATAGGGGAAATGCGGGTATTGCCCGGACTGAGTTTGAAAAAGGAAAAGGTTTGATGTAATGGATTAAAAGTGTTCCTAATGATGAGACAAAGGCATATTGCAAATACTGCAAATGTGGAATGAAGAAGTCAGTTCCTTTCCTTTTTTGTTTTGTTTTGTTTTTTTGCTAATTATGTTACTATTAAATCTTCTTGACGGGGATATACATCTGTTATAAAAGAACTAATAAACACTAATGTTACCATGTTATTAATAGTGTAGTTAGTACTGCAATTAGATTCTTTTAATAAACCAGGTAACTTGGATGCTGGTGTGACTACAGTGCTTTGCGTTTGTTATTACAAACCATGTAAAGCTGCTTTATGACATCAGTTGTAAAAAGTGCTTTATAAATAAATTTGATTTGATTTGATTTGATTTGATTTGAGGGCACGATGTTGCTCACAGTCGTTCAATGCACCGCTCAGAGAGTTTGTGTTTGCTCAGACACATGAAAAATTAGAGGGGACATTGTTCCCAAACTTTTGCAACTCAAGGCCCCCACATCCAATCACTAGGATGTCTGTGTTAGCCAGGGTGGTTTAGCCCAACCCTGAGGGTTACCCAACTGGAATGTCCTGCTGCTCTTTCATTGGTGAGGTTTGACTTAAACTGATTAGCTAAGCTGAGAAATATACTTTGTGATATATCCCCCAATTCACAAATGTCAAGATACTATGATACATGTTATATATCATGAAAATGTTTTAAGATTTTGCCTTTATCACCTACCTCTACATCCAGCTGATGTGTAGCAGGAACTATATTACACTGTTAGGGAAAGATCAGCTGCAACTCTCAGGACAGCAGGAAACTGAGCACTTACATTTTCTTAGCAGCAGTAATATTTTAGGCAGAGGGCACAGTGTTCTGGCATGGGTTCAGCAAGCCACAGGACATTATACTATATAATGCCTGATTGGTGGTGTTCTGAAGTAAACATAAATGTATGCAATATGGACAGTTATACATTTATTTGCACACCGCTGCTTAAATTCCATGTTAATTCATTTTCTAAGTGAAAAGCAAAGAACACATTGATTGTTTATCTGCATAAAACAGAAAACATAACATATACAATGCAACAGTTATACTGTGTTTTATTTGATTTTTCCAAAGACTTAAATTCAGCATTAAACAGATATTGTGCACTAAAATTTGTAGAAGAAAAAAAGAAATTTAGTTTTGCATATGACTATGTTTGTAAATGATACTCCCCTGTGAAGCTTTTTTAATTATTACTCTACATTTCTAAACATTACATACAGACAATGAGCACTTTACCATCCCAGTTGTAGTGATGGTGGACTGGCGGGAGCTGGCAGAGACTGAACATTGAAATGTTTAATCCCTCTTGGTAATCTGCATTGAGTGACATTGGAAAATAATCTTCATATCTCGGCGAGGCTTTTACATGTAGATTCTATTTTTTGCAGCAACATGAGGGAAAAACATCAATCTTCTTATTAGATTTAGATTAGCAGCTTTGCTAAAATAATGTACAGTCTCTCAGATTTCCTGGGACAAACTGCTGGTCTACACACTGTTGCTGTCTTGAGTTTACTTATTTTGTTATTTTGCAAATAAATATCAACAATAGTTTTCATTTTTAAAGTCATCAAATGTTTAAATGGTCAAGAAGTTCCTTTTATTGTAAAAAATACTAATTAAGAAGTGGTGATGAAATTAGGATTAAATATGCATCAAGCTGTGTGGAAAAGACTGATGTGTTACAACATGTGCTGAAAATGTCCAGCGTCCAAGCACATGTATTCTGATGCTCCATGTTGTGAAAGGTCATCCACCAGTAAAGGTTATCCACCAATAATCCTGTTGTTTCCAAACTGTTCCCATTGTGTCTGAATGGAGTTTGTAATCCAGTATGTTCACACTATGAACACTTCCTCATGTACTGTGAACTGATACATTATACACAGGCCACTGCACTTAACATTTTTACATAATCTAAAGGCTTGTCGGCTAACAGGTAATCTGTAAACACTTGGCAATGTTCTTTTGGTTTAATTTGTTGAGTTTTGCTTGCGGATTGTTGTTGTATGGAAGTTCAAGTTTGAGTGCATTTATTGATATGTAAAAACAGTCGTAGGCTACACAACAAAATGGGTTACTTCAACATAATTTGTTGCTGTCGGAAATGTATTTATTTATTTATTTATTTATTAGAGCTGATATCAATGCTGATTATTAGTGATCAAAGACACCAATACTGATGTGACCAATAGTCATTAGAAGGGATATTTGTATGGTGAACATTTATAAGGATTCAACTCTTACTCACAACTTACATTAAATGAACGCAGTTTAATATTAGAACATTGTAAGAATAAAGGACGTTGAGCTTTAGACAGTTGCAAAACGGAAAAAGCATATTTGATTGGATTTACTGCACTTGTCTACATTTTCTAGCAGTCAAGCACTGTGTGCAGGACATCGGGCCAGACTGACGCAGTGTGCTCAGATATGTGCATAGATGACAAAAATAAAACACTTATCTGCATGCAAAGTACTGAGTCCACTAATCGGTAACTGGAACCAATATTTACCACCAACATCATTTGCACGGTATATGTATATTACGGAGAGCACACAGCAGAATAAGCCACAAAAATATACTGTCGTATATTCAATACATGTAAACTGAAATTTCAAGTCTTTTTTGTTACTGTTGATCGGTATGACAACAGTAAAACTTGTGTGCTTGATGTCACTTTATGTGTAATAAATATAAAATACGACAGTTTACCTTTTTGATTTAAATTATGAGCACAAATGAACAGAAACCTCTTCACACTATTTAAATTTTTTGGAGATGCTCAAGAACATCAAAAGTTTTTGTAGCCTAAAGTGCAAAGAACCCCTTTAAAGATCCTCTGCATAATGTAACCAAACCAGGAACCATTTAAACATTTATATAATTATTTTTAGTCTCAGTTGAAATCTTAGATATTCCTTAAATTCTGGACACATATTAGACTGTTGTGATTGTTGATCATCGGTACATTGTTTGTTTATAGAGATGACATTAACCTGTAAAATATATGCAGGGTTCATTTGAATTTGGCTTTTTTTGATAGAGGCAAAAAGAAATGTGGTTCTTTTAGACGTCCACTTTGATGTTGAGTTGGGTGGCTGCCAGCTGCTAGGGTGCATCTTGAGACTGCCAGTTTTATTAATATCTCTCTTAATGAATCCTTCACAATCCACTGGCACATCTCCACACTGTGGTGACACAGCATAAATACAGACCTAAGAGTGTGCTTTGATATTTAACTCTGATGTGTGTTAGTAGTGTACAATCTCCCAGTCATGATACATGCTGGCAATGGATGAGGAGGTACGCAAACATCTTGCCTCCTTCCGGTCTATTGTGGGTTTTTCCTCCTCTCTGTTTCTGAGTTAATTCCTGGTTCTTCTTCATCTTTACAGAACGGACTCAATGCTTTGCACCTGGCAGCCAAAGAGGGGCATGTGGATCTGGTACAGGAGTTGTTGGACAGGGGGTCCTCAGTGGACTCTGCAACCAAGGTTAGTACCTCTTAAAGAAAATGAGTTTTGGGCAGAAGTGTGAACGCTGACCTCACAACAGTTCAGTGTGATAAAGATTTTTTTTTAGAAAATTATTTTAACATGGCGCTAAAAGTTGGATTTTTACTAAATATTTGTAAAATAATTTTAGCAAGCTTAATACGTTTTAATACAAGCGGCATAAACCTCTTTGCTATAAATGAAAATGTCAACATTGTGTCCTGCATCATTTACGACTAATTCATGCAAAATGTAGCAAAAAGTGTAAATGTTACTACTTTTCTTGTAATTCTAAGACTTAGAACATTTACAAAAACCTGATACCTTGTAAATTAAAAATAAAATAAATTAAAAATAGAAGTGCCATTAGAGAACAGTGTTTTCAAACTGAGCTGAAAGCTGCTCAAATAGGAATATTTTCAGTCTGAATTTAAAAGTGTCTTCCATCTGGGCTCTTATATTGTTATGTGTCAACTGGAAACACTCAATTTTTGGTACCATTTGTACAGATTTTTTATATATAGTGTGTAGGTTTCACGCCAGGGTATTAAAATGCATGGTTATCGTACCGTGGACGTTTTCTTATTACCGGTAAAAAAGGGAAAAGACAAGCTAGCTGAGATTCTCACCCGCGCATGCGCAGCTCCACTCGCCCTCGGCCACTGGCGCCAAGTTCAAATACAAAGCAGGGAAAATAGCAGAGAAAACTGCGACAGATTTAACCAGTCTTATTCACCCTTAAACAATATCTAATCTCAGATCAGCCGTGTGGGACTACTTCGGATAGCTGCAAAACTGACGTGAGGATCGGTATCTCATTTACAAAATGTATTGACCTAAGTGGCAGCTAAGGAAGGTGTATGACTGAACAAGGTTCTGGTGACTGAAGCGACTTGTGTCTGCATTATTCTAAGAAAAACTCCACAGGACACCGTGTAAGGATAAACACAAATAAACAGTTGTTTATTCCAGAATGTACACGTGATGAAAACAAACAAAAATAAGACTTAACCATGGTTAGGTTGTTCAACATGTAATATGCAACACAAACCGTTAACAGTCCACACGGAACAGGAACGGCTTAGCTTTTAAAGTGACAGTGCACCTATTATCGGAACAAACAAATGGTGCTTGAAGACATTTGTATCTACATAAACAGTACAAGTATGGCTTCTAGCATCTTAACACTATTTTAATCAGCACACACAAGGTTTATCAACTATACATACTATTATATTTTGGCTTTTTTTTTAAGCAGACATTTTATACATTTCTGGCATTAAAGATAGTTCCAACTTTCAGCTAAAATAAATAGTTTGTTAAACAAAAAAACATTTTGTTGTTATTTCTAAGATTCAGCGTAACATAATAATTTTTGTGAAATACTGCGATAACTGATACCGTGATACTTTGTGAGACAGTTATCTTCTCATACTGTTGCAACCCTAATAGTGTGTATGCAAAGATTGTGGTTCATTTGAATTGTGTTTAAACCCCGGTCACTAGATATCAGTATAGTAATCTAATCTTCAGTCATTACAGTAGTGTAAGGACACATCCCTGACAGATTCCCTACTAATAGATGTAAAAACCACAGTAATAACACCATGCTCAGAGTAATGTAGTATATCACAGAATATTGAATCATAACCTTGTCGTGATATTTCTGTATCACCGGGTTCTTGCCGATAATCACTTGTACATGTGCTCATAATCTTCAGTTTTATTATAATAGATTATAATTTGTTATAACACTTGTATATTAGTGATATTTTGCATCTCTGGCTTAAGTATTTTAAAGTACACAGGCCTCTGTTAAGAAGAGTTGACTGGCTGAAGTGTTTTGAGAAGGATGAAAAGCTAGCAGCTAAATGCAAGTCCTCATAAACTAGTTTTGGATGTAATAAGCATGCCAGCTGAGTGAAATAGGCTTGGTTGCTTGCTGGTAAGTGGTCCAGCTCCAGCACACACATGATTTGTAAGGGACAACTACAGTCAGATTGGATCTGTTTATCTGTTGTGAGGTTTGGATCATATTTTAGTGTATATTTCAAATTGATAGAGAACAGGTGTTCCAAATGGTCACTTTATCTTTCTGTGTACATGTATGTTAATAGGACACATAGGAATGGTCTCTATGTGTTTATAACACATGCTATAAACAAGAGTCAAGAAGTGAAGTGACACATTCAAGCGTGAGTGCATTTACACCAAAAGATATTTTGCAGTTCTCAGGAGTGCTGCGTGTTCTAAGAGACTTTTAAAATGTTAAGACTGCGTCCTCTCATACAGCAAGTGTAACCTTGTCCATATCTTCAATGTAGGTCAGTACCCCTCGTCTTACTTATATCACATGACTGCTCATCTGTCACTGTAGAATGTGGGGCCCAGGCAGGGTGAGCAGCTGGTCATTGAGAAATGACTTTTAGTCTGGAACTCAGGTACTCAAAGCAATAGCATGTTATTGTCACTACCAGTAATATGACTTATTAGGTAACCTCATTATTTTGACAGAGTTTAAAAAAATAGACTGAAGAATATTACATTAAGCATAGCCTAAAAACCAGTAAAGACAGTACTTTATTGGAAAAATAAAAAATACAGTAAAAAGTCAAATAAAAACCTTGAAAAACCAAATGTTCACCAAATGTTTTTTTTTACACTGTAAAGGTCAATTTATAGTCCAGGTGGCAAAATAACAGTGTTTGCTAAGGTGTCAGAGACCTTTAAAGTTGCTAAAAAAAAAAATAAGTCGTGCAGATGTCACTCTCTGATTGGATAGAATTGCAGTTCTAAAGCAGTTCAAAATATTTTAATTTGGTGTATAAGTTCATTTGTCTTAATAATTTAATTCAAAAAGTAAACTCAATATATTTTATATTAGATTATTTTATATTTTATATTAATTACATGTAAATTGATATATTTCAAGCCTTTGTGTATTTATTTGTTTTAATGTTAATACAGTTTGAATAGTAATTCTCTCCAACTCCACATGAATATGAAATAAATAATAATATGAAATATTCTAATAATTTGAGATTTGGGACTAATCAACAGTAAAACAAAAAAGGCTTGAAATGTGACTTTACATGTAATGAATATAAAATACGACTGTTTCCATCTTAATTCAGTTATGAACTAGAGCAGTTAAATCCATTGATTAGTTTTCCTTACTTTGTGGCTAATATTAAGATGTACTGTCATAAAATGATATCTGGCACTGTTGTGTGCATGTAATCACTAAATATTTACATAGACACAGTCTGTAGTCAAGCAACACATCTCTTCTGAGTCCAGAAACACTGTATACATGCTAACATGATGAGCAATAGCTGCCTAAAAAAGTAAATAAATAAAAATAAATACTGTATTCCTCCAAATTTGCTATAGCACCCAGTTAAATGTTTATGAAGTGTCTAAATAAATATGGTTCTGTTTTTTTATATGTACTTGCCACAGCCTAACTAATGCAAATGCTGTAATTTCTGTTTGATATGACATCACATTGTGACATATAAGAATTGTGGAAAATAGTTGTGGTCAGGATAAATTTGCAAGTGTCTCTAATTGTGTCCAGGCCTTTTTAAAAAAGTTAACATGCCAAATTTGTTGCAGCAATAACCTAAAGAAACAAATTATTAAGACATTTTTCTTCCATACCTGAGTGAAAGTTTCTTAGTGAAACATGGTATTAGGGACATTGTCTGATGATGGAGGTAAAAATATATGTTATTGATTAATAGGGCTGTGTAATACATGTCATGATACAGGGGTTACAGTTGAATACATTGTGATATACTGTGATATAGAGGTCTACATACATGTAAAAAAATCTCACCAATGAATAAATAGTCTATATAAAACAATGATGATAAGTAGTAATTACTATGCATTAATAACATAAGGGAAAACAGCTCAATAATCAATAAGAAAATAATTAATTAATTTAAAATATTTGCAAAGCAACCAGCACGTTGTGTGTTGTGCTACAGAAATGACGGAGCCTGTAGATGGTCAGTCTACAGCTCTAAAGAAAGGCTTTCTTTATGTCATTATGCTGTCTGCAGCAAAACATAGTCTACAGAAGAAAACATTAAACATTTTAATTCTTTGTGTTCAATAAAAATAAACAAAGATGCAGAACGCAACCTTAACATGGATCATACAGAGTATAAAACAGAACAAGCTACAACAAAAACAACCATAAACATGAGAAACCAAAACAGGAAACACCAGAAACATGAAAAAAGACAAAAAAAACAACAACAAGCATGAAACTACAGTGGGTGAGAAGACTCGACGCACTGCAGATTTACAAATGTGCTGCAGATTCACAAAAATGCTGCAAATACAGAAAACGCTTTCATCAAAATGACAACATGGGCACTACATTTAACAAACATGCTGCAGATTCACAAAACAAATGCATGTTCACATATGCTCTGCAAAACTGTTCACAACACAACACAAGTGTTTCCGAAGGACACTTAAAGGACTTGGGGTGGAGACGCCATATGTAAACAGAACCTAGGTGAGGTGCGGCAGCGTCTCTTCTGAGAAGCAAGTTTGGTTATATTTGCTAACTATAATTATATTTATATAAACTTGCTTCTCAATGGAGTCGCTACCTCAGCGAACCTAGATGAACCTCGGACTGTGGTCGGGACCAGGCCAAAATGTGGTGGGGGTGCTGACAAATGCTGACAAATTCTGGTTGGTCCATGATTAAAAAATCAATTCCATTCAGACATCTAATGTGATACTGTGAGCAAGGTGGTATAATGAGATTTTTTAAATCAGTAGTGTTGAAGAGTCTAATGGTTGAGAGAGTTCAACACTGCTATTCTAGTGGTTGGGGGTTTAAACACAACACATAGTGAATCCCTGTCTGCCACCAGTCTTTACATTTAAACTATTAAGAATAAATCAAAACAGTTTTTAAGAATGTCTATCTGTGTGTGTGTGTGTGTGTGTGTGTGTGTGTGTGTGTGTGTGTGTGTGTGTGTGTGTGTGTGAGCTATTTGGACATTAATGGCTGTGTGATGAGTTGTGTTCAGAAGACAGTAAATCTGTACAGCTATACAAGCTGTACACAGACTACCGGTACTCTAAGACCAAGTTTCATTTCTCTAGTGTGGTCCCATGAAAAAGATATAATCAAATATTTACCAAAATGTTAGGGGTGTACTTTTATTGCTTATTGTATATATTTATAGAAAATTATAAGCATTTAAAAAGTAAAAAAAACATTGGAAGCTTGTAAAGAACCTGAGTTTATATCAATATTATATGTTTTAGTCCTCCACATAAACCCCAAGCTCATAAACCACCAATTTATCTGTCTCATTAAAACCTGCCACACACACACACACACACACACACACACACACACACACACACACACACACACACACACACACACACACACACACACACACACACACACACATTCTTAATTAAAGCCCTAATTGTCTAAGCCAGCCTCCCTTGACTGGAAACAATAATTCATTGCCATTCCTCTTTTTGTCTTTGGTTCTTAATTACTATGAGACTGTCTATTGAAGTCCCTCTTTCCGACACTTATCATTAGCCCACCCTGTCTGTTGGTGTCTGGTGATACACCTCTGTCTGGAACATTCAGCTTTAAATCACTGATACTTGATGCTCATTAAGGTCAAGAGGCTTAGTTTATGAGGAGATGATCATACAGAGATGAAATTCAGTTCAGGGTCAGTTCCGTTTTCTACTGTTTAGATATCATCAAACTGTCCATCCACATAATTTAAAGGACCCATATATCATATTTCCATATTTTTCCAGTTCTTCCAGTTGACCAAGACATATTTAGAGACCAGTTTTGCTTCTTTAGTTTAGAGCTGGAGCTGTGAGGCTTAAATTTATTCTAGATTCAGCTACATAAGTTTTTATTATTTTGTAAAGTTTGCAGTAAGTCATATTGTGGTCCATTGACTAGTTTGTGAGACCTTAATTAAGATCTGGATGCTTTGGTGATGTATGTTGGTGGAAATGACTGGGCTATCTCAGTGGCTATTGAGTTCTAGTGCTGGCGACATTAGCCTCACAGTTCTAAACTAAAGCAGCAGTATTTGGTCTCCAGACATGTCTAATGGAAACTTGTTTATACAAGATTTTGATTGAACTTCTCCTACAACTTTCTTTGAACTTTTATTGTTCAGGTCAAGTCGTTTTATTTGGTGCATTTATATTGAAAGATTCAGCCAGTGTAAAGGATATCAGACAACTGCCACTTTAAAGTTTGTAAAATGAAGCAATAACCTGAATAACACATCAACCCAGGTGTGATTACCTTCATTAACCCACCTGCAGCATATGATAAAATCACAGTTATGCTGATAGTATAACACCACAACCTCAAGTGTGATCATGTTTTTATAGACCAAAAACAATTGTTTATTTAATGGTAATAAGTGATGTATGATGTAATTATTGGAAAATAGAACACACCTGTACAGCAGAGTGATGCATGTTAAATGTTGCAGGGCTGTTATTCTCTATTAACACTCATGCAGTGTGTGTTATCCAGTCTAATTACTTGATGAGAACTAACTGGTCAACTGAAAAATTAAGGTTTTGAGGTTATATTAGCAGCAATATATTTACATCCAATTCAGCAACTGAACATTTCATATTTTCACAGCGGTTTTCTGTCTACTGATGTACTGTAAGCAAAAGTGTTTATTGTGCTAGAATGACAGAATTAGGACTCTGAGGTGCTTCTAATCAACTACGAATGAACAGCTAAAAAAGCAGTACTAAAAACAGTGCAGTATATTCAGACTGATGACTGTAGCTATAATCATACAAAATGTCTGCCACTGTGGGAGATAAATGAAATAATATCATTTATGCTGTGCTAATATGGAGTTTGCGTAATTCTTCAAAAATGATCAATTGAAAATGTGATGCATTGTATTTGCCTGATTCAAGCTTTGCAAAATTTCCACATAAATAAGATATTCTGCTTCAACACAGTTGTTGCCAAAAGTGAGTAAACAGAAAAACAGAACTGTGCTGATGTGATGTTTTTTATTCATGTGGAACTGATGTACAGATACAGCTTTTTCAGCTTCAGCTGCTTTCTGCTGAAACATTAACATTAACTTTATCAGTGCAGTGTTCTGTCAGCTCTGCTGAATCAATGTGTTATTGTGTCCAGCAGAAAGGAAACACAGCACTCCACATCGCCTCTCTAGCAGGACAGGGGGAGGTGGTGAAGATTCTGACCAAACGTGGAGCGGACATCAATGCACAGTCACAGGTGAGTGACAGATCCCACGTGACCTGTTTTTCAGTGTTTTTCTAGTGCAGCTCCAAACATTAGAATATGGTGAAAAAGTTCATAATTTAAGTTAAAATGTCATATATTTAACATGTAACATGGCACAGATATTATATATATATATATATATATATATATATATATATATATATATATATTAGTGTACATATGAATTATATAAGGACATTGTTGCCACTTCTATTAAAGTAAATTCATTGAATATGTGCTGAACTATGTTTTGTTACAGAATGGATTTACTCCTCTATACATGGCTGCCCAGGAAAACCATCTGGATGTGGTGCGATATCTATTGGAGAATGGAGGAAACCAGAGTACAGCAACAGAGGTAGACACGAAGAAACAAGTTACACAAAATAAAGTCAAAAAACATAGTGTGCATCACTTTCTAACTCATTCTTTGTTTTGTTTCTTTGTATAAATAATTTGTCGGAAGTTACAGATATGTCATGTAGTTGATGCTAAATGTTTTAACATGTTAGATATTTTATTTGAGAAAATGTCTGATGAATACAATAAAATAATCATGTACACATAACCCAAATTTTAGATATGGATAGGCTTAAAACTGGTCTTCAAATCTTGAGGCAGGCACTTTGATAACTGTGAGACAGTTGTTGTTTACAAAATATTTGAAATTAACATTTTGTATATCATATTAAATCTGCAATAATTACTTAAAAAAGTACCAGAGCATATTCATATGACAAGTGGTTGAAAGGTAGAGAATAACAGAATGGTCTTCTTGGGTTTGCAGGATGGCTTCACTCCTTTGGCCATTGCTCTACAGCAGGGTCATAACCAGGTGGTGTCCATCCTTCTGGAGAATGACACAAAGGGCAAAGTTCGTCTGCCTGCCTTGCACATTGCTGCCCGCAAGGACGATACCAAGTCGGCCGCTCTGCTGCTACAGAATGACCACAATGCAGACGTCCAGTCCAAGGTAGATTGAATAGAATAGGGTTAGTCGTTAGTATTTGCATATGATGTTTGTTGTGAATGTCAGAGAAGTCGTGTGTGGGACGCATGGGCGCCTGAGTTTATGTGGAAGTTTGGTGGGGTTATCTACAGAAATTTGTGGGGGAGAATACAGACCCTTTTTTACTTAAAGGTACGTGAATAAACACCATGTTGTAACGTATCGTAGCGTTTATTTTGATCTTTAGACTTCTAAAGAAAAGTCTGTTATGAATTGAAAACTTCAGCTGTGACGTCAGCTGCAATACATGAATAAAGACATGGGTTTAATTTGCAAGTAAGCATATCTGCATTGACAGAATAAAAGTTACTGCACATGTACATTTTATTCCCCAAAGCAATAGTTATACAGTGGTAACCCTACTTACGAGCATCCCTACTAAAGAGTATTCCAGGAATATTTTTGTTCCAGGTAACGAGTAAAATTCCACGTAACGAGTAGCCTAAATTAGCTCAAGTATGCCAGCCGCTAGGGGCGCTGCGGTTGTAGCATCCCCTAGATGCTAGCGTAGAAGAAGAGGTCAGTCAATACCTTTGACCGCTGTCCAGTGAAAGTGAAAGTGCTAGTGAAAGCGACGCTAAGTTAGCAAAAGGTAGTGAACAAGAAAGTTAGATACATTTTACTTTTACTTTTCATATGATAAGTGTAACCATGTCATACATGTACGCCCCTCCTCCTGTCCTCCTTAGCCGCCAGCCTAAACGAGCATCGTCGTCTCGTTTATGTTTTAGAAAACCCATATAAACACATTATTTAGCATATTAAAGTATACTGTATATTGGCCGACTGACACGGATTAATCAGTTTTACATGTATTCTTATGGGGAAAATGCATCCAGCTAACGAGCAAACCAGCTAATGAGCTCGGCTCCTGCATGGATTAAACTCGTAAGTAGGGTTACCACTGTATACCTTATGTACGCTCATCCAGGAGAGGAGCTGGCTTGTATTTTTTCATAACAAAACTTTTAAAACAGTAAAACAGTTAGGATGAATCAATGCAACTCATAAAAATAAGAAATAATGATAACAGTTTGGTACAGTTGTTCCCTCATTAATTTCAGAGTTACAAGCCAGTGACGGTTCAGTGCTGGAGAATGAGGCTAATTCTAGACTAGCTGTTGGTTAATGTTAGAAGGCAGCTAGGTGTCTTCACTATGTTGCAAGCTGCAAAACAGTCACAATTAGTTAGATTTGTGTTCTGACATGAAGAATATACACTAATTTTGTTTTATTAATGCCTTGCTCACGCAACACGCATGATGCCTTGCTCACGTAACCTGCAGAACCAAATGTGTTTTGTTCTAGGTGATGTTGATTAAATTACTTTAAATATGATTTTGTTACATTTATTTTCAATCAGTTTTTGTTGTGTTTGAATAAGAAGTTAGGGAGCTTATGTTTGCTTACCCCCTTATAGAAGTTGGGGTGCAGATGCTCCACTTGATCCAGGCGCCTATGATGGGAAGAGCACCAAATATGCATGTTTTGGAAAATGTTATATGTTCCCTCTGTCTAACTGTTGGCTGTTTTTACAGCATCTTTGTCCTGTACAACTGTTGTGACTTTTGGCGACTTTTGGTGGGAGCGATGAAATGCTAGTGTGTCTTCCATTGTGTAATGCAGCTTTGATGTTGTATGGTACTCGTGTGTTAGAGTGTTTCTATCTGCATCTCTCTCTCTCTCTCTTTGTCTCTCTCCTCCAGTCTGAGTGTGCCTGTGTCCTGTGTCTTCACCCTGATGCTATACGGGTTTCTGTCTTTTCTCTATCAGTCCATTCTTCTGTTGTACCTTTTGTGTCTCTTTTGCTTTTGAATAATTGTGTGTTATTATGTCAATATGTATGCCCAGCATGGATTCTATGGAAAGGTTGTACAAAGCAACCTTTTGTTACCGAGAGACAGAATGTGTGTGGGTGTGGAACAGTTGATTTAGATGGACTCATTTTTCTTTGGAAATGACCAACGATAACGGCCAAAGTTAATCCATAATTACATAATTTACTCTTGAAGGGTGAGTGTCACTTATAATGACTGAAACTGCTTAATGTGAGCTGATTGTTTCTTAATTAGTTCTCATTAAGACAAAAGCTTCCATTCCTATGATTTACATGTTGAATAGCTCTTTATTTTTCATATCTGCTTGTAGAACTTAAAACTTAAAACTATATTTGAATTGAAACAATTAGTCGATTTAGCTCAACTGTCTTATTTAATATGGACTTTCTTGGTTAATCAACAGTGATCAGATGGCAGTTTGTGCATTTCTATTAAATATTGTTAATTCTCTATCAATAAGAAATGTTTAATAGGCACATATTTTTATGTATTTCTGTCAGATTTCATCTGTGCACCGTTCTATGCCAAAATGTGGACACTTTAATAGAATTAAGTAAAAACATCCTATATATATATATATATATATATATATATATATATA